>CM030370.1:61777135-62035261 GCA_003604175.2 Clonorchis sinensis
TTTCTACAACACCTGACCTTGAAAGTTCATCTTCGCGGGTGTCCATGGAGCTCCGCTGACCCATTCCACCAGAGGTCGGAACAGGGATTTGGGTCGCAAACCGGTAAGTGTTTGATGTCCTACCGAAGCACCAGGACGATGTTGTCTTGGAAGCGTGTAGTCACCCATGGTAATGAAGCAATCAGCCAAGCCAGACTGGCTGATCAGTGAAAACTGACCGCATCGTCTTCGTTGCCCACCGTTATTCATCAGCTTCTGCTGTCTTTTTTCTGAAGGTTTGTTAACCAGATTTGCGTTTGCCTTGTATCAAGCTGTGTTTTCGGCTGAAGGTGTCGTTGATGCTTCATTTATCAAACTGTGGAAGACCGCATCCAGGATTTGGCTGGTTCGATATCCAGAGTTATTTTTCAGCCACGTTAGTGTGGAATACAACAAACAAACCCGCACATCAACGCGACCAAACGGAACCGCATCCATTAGTCGCTCCTGGTATACTGGGACAAGGTAGCACGGCGGGACAAGACGTTAGAGTAACAGGGTGAAAACAACTACCTGCAGCGTACTCATTTGCGGTGAGAACGAGTAGCAAACCACCGTGAAGTACAGTGCCGTAACGATAGACCACAAGAAGCTGTCACGGATTCACGGATTGATACACAGGATCGAGGCTTTCGCCCAGATTTCCCGGGTCGCTTTTGTTCTTGTCGTTCAGCGGCTGTCGTTCACCTGAAAGGTACAAGTGAAAAAGGGTGTAGCACTGCCCTCTAAGTTCTCAGCGTGGGGCAGTATGCTTGCCAGCGTGAGGACTCGCGTAAATAAGTGTCTAATAGTGTTTTGAACTGAGTTCCAGAGGGAGCGTGGACAACCGTCTCAGGAAGGTTATTCCACGCAGCAACTACCCGAAATGAGAAAAATGTTTGCCTAATGAAGGTGTGCGCTCTGAGCTTAAAATTCTTCTTACCATGTTTCCGCCGTGTGTTTGCTGGGTCAACGGTGAAAAACCTGTTGGCCAAGCCTTGTTCAAACAGGGCGTAAGTAAGAATTAAGTCCCCTCGGAGGCGACGATACTCCAGGGGAAAGAGCACCACGAGACGCGTTTCGTAGTCCATGGACTTGAGACCGGCAACCATTTTCGTAGCAGCTCGCTGGACACGCTCAATGAGGATTACGTCTTTCGTGCGTCCTGAGTAGACAACCGGGTTGGCATATTCAAAGAGCGGTCTGACATAGGCCCCATAGAGTATTTGGAAGTCCGTGCGAGTAATACGAGAAGGTACGCCGAATCATCCGTAGAACAGCGAATGCCTTCTGAGCCGATTTCTCAAGGTGCAGTGAGAAGGACAGGTTTGGAGAGAGCCAGATACCCAAATCCTTTTTGGCATCTATCCTCGTGATGTCTTCTGGTCCTTTCTCACCATGCATGACAAAGGAGTTCGCTGAGTCTCCTCCAAATGACATATGGACGCACTTTTCGTCATTCAGAGGAAGGTGCCAGTCCAACGACCACTGCTTTGCGGCGTCTACATCAATTTGGAGGGCACTGGCATTGGAACTCCACGATTTCAAGTCGTCCGCAAAAAGTAGACATGGACTTGAAAGAACATCTGGAAGGTCATTGACGTATATCAGAAACAGCAAAGGTCCCAAAACGGAGCCCTGAGGAACTCCAATGGAGACCGGCGCCGCAGAAGAGTAGGTCGAGCCTACTTTCACTCGGAATGATCTGTCTGATAGGAATGCCTTGATCCAGTGTAGGATTTTCCTTGAATCCCGTAAGACTCGAGTTTGTGGAGCAGAGGGACGTGTGGGACTCGATCAAATGCTTTTGAGAAGTCGAAAAATATGGCATCCGATATGAGTCCCTCGTCCTTGGCTTGGGTTAAGCTGTCCATAAATACGAGCATGTTCGTCACGCAGGAACGGTTTGGGAGAAATCCGTGTTGAGCTGGAGAAATCAAGTTGTTGGAAGTAAGGTGATCTAGAATGGCTCGCTTCAGAATGCGTTCCATCACCTTGCATGGCACGCTAGTGAGGCTTATAGGCCTGTAGCTGCCAGGCGATAGTCGGTCACCAGTTTTGTAGATTGGCGTGACAATCGCTTCCTTCCAAACAGAGGGAAGGTGGCCTTCGTCAAGCGACTGACGAAACAGCAGATGGAAATGAGTTGCCAGTGTGTACGACGTTTCCTTCAGGATCCTTGGTGGACTTCGTCGGGCCCCAACGCGCAGAATGGGTTGATCTTGTGCAGGAGTTGACGAATGTCCTCCACCGTGAATACCAAGTCGGTTAGAGGCCGTTCGTAGGTACGCCTTGACAAGGTTGGATGTGACGAGGACGCTGGGACTGAATACAGACCTGCATAGTGATCTCTGTAGAACTCAGATACCACTATTGGGTCACTCGTGGGTTCCCCGTTCCTGTCCCTCAGGGAGAACGCGGATGGCTTGTTTCTTCGGCGATGTCTCATGTATTTGAACAGCACATTTCTGTTCTTCCGGGCGAGGTCCAGAATGGTGGCTTGTTTTCGTATGTTCCATTGGCGGATTTCCGATTTACAGCGGTTCCGCATTTTACGAAATGCCAGCTCATCTTCTGTGTCACCTGTAGTCAACTTTTTGAAAGATAGTTGTGACCTCTTTCCAGAAGACGCCGGATCCTTTTGGGTAGTTTACGGCTCATCCGACTGCGTGCTGGTTTTTTTGGGACGAACATCGCGTCAGCCTCGTGAACTTTCTGGACAATAGTCCTATATAAGTCTTCCACTGAGGCTGGTCCCAGTTTAACTTGGTCAAGAAAGATGCGCATTCCCGAAAAGTCTGCACGGCAGAAGTTTCGAATCCACGTTTGGGGTTCGGGATTTCTGGCCCAATAGCAGATGAAATCAAAGGTGAGCACACAGTGGTCGCTATGTCCCAGTGGAGCGTTAATTGTCACCTGATCAACGAAATGTCTTTCGTTGGTGATGACCAAATCCAGGAGGGACGGTTGTTGGCCCGCGCGGTATCTGGTGGGTGCGACATGTTGAGTCCAAGCGCTCTGTTGAACGACTTCGGTCAACGCCGCTGCAAAAGGTCCACTTGATCCGACGCACTGGAGCTCCGTCCAGGGGGCTTTGAGCGTTGAAGTCACCTACCAGCAGGAGATGAGTGAAGTGGTAGCTGGAGGAGAGTTGCCCAAGGGTTCGTATGAGGAAGTGGTCATCTTCCGGAGGACTCGAAGGGCTACGGTAGACCACACCGAGAAGGAGAGAATCGGACCCGCGCAGCGGGACTTGAAGCCACAGTGCAACGCAAAAGGTGCAGGAGTGGTATCAGAGGGAACAATCGGGATTGGCAGGGCCGCATGTAAGTACAAAGCAACCCCACCAGCCTCCCTCGTTTTGAGTCAGCTCGGAAAATAGAGTAGCCGTCTATTGAGATCTCCGCGTCAGAGACATCTGGTGTGAGCCAGGTCTCTGTGAGTGCGATAATGGACGGCTGTTCAAGACAAACTGACTGTTTAATATCACAAAGTTTGTTGAAGAGGCTAAGACAGTTTGTGGACAAGCATTTCAATGCTGCCTCCGAAGGTGAGAAGCCGAGAGTTGTGTAACCAGAGAGGTTAGCAGGCTTAATAGCTGCACGTCGGGTTTGAGTCGAGGGCTCCGAAGGGACCTCTGAGGCATACTTGTCTGCTCCCTCGATTGGTGGTTTCGTGGGTTGCTTTTCATTTGCAGGGTTTTTCGCCCTGTGGAGCCCGGTTTGCGCGGGCCTATTAGCTTTGGTGGACAGTTTTTTTCCCGTGGGCGAAAATTTCGACCATCGCTACTTGTAGCCCTTTCATTAACGTCTTTGGACGGCCAGTTTTGCTGTTGCTCAAGGGGCGATCTTGCGTTTGTTTGGCTTCTTGGGCATCTTGGCGCGATTTGGTCGGAAAGGTGTCTCTGTGAGGCTTTGAGCGCTGGTGGCAGCACCGGGTAGTTCCTTTGGTGGTGCTCCCATGAGGCTGGTTTTCTCAGAGGACTGCACCTTGAAGCCAGCCAGCAGTTTTCTGATTTGGCGAATTGTATATGGCTTGTTTGGCTGCAGTCGCCTTTCGCGCTTGTATGGACATCCGAGTCAGCCGCGATCAGCGTGGCCAACTGGGTGTATGAGGGACTGTCCGGTTCGCCGTGGTCAGGTTTGAGGCTTTGACTGTCATGGTCCTGGGCGACAGCTGTGTCCACAATCAAAGAAACTACTTTAGACGGAGTGGAGCTGGAGAAGGGCAGTTTCACAGCCTCAGTGGTTGTACGGTTCTCGCAGCATTCCCCGATGTCGACGTCAGCGCATGTGGTTGGTTCGCCGGTAGGCTTCGCCACTTGACTCCGCTCGTCTGACCCAATCCAGCTCGGTTGTGACTTGGATGTGGAGTTCACTGTTGCACCTTTGACGTCTGTTACCAAAAGAAGCGCTGATAGCTCTACGTACTTTAGGCGCTCCGTCCACGTGAGCTTACCTCCAGAGCGTCACTGCCTTTAGAATCCGAGGGGTCTGCGGTTGAGTAGAAACTGCTGTCCGGAGTCGCGGTCGTTTGCCTCGGCGTGCTTTCAGGTGCACAAGGGGCTATAACTACTGGTCTTTGGCCTTAAGTTTGGGATCGGCCGAATTGGCGTCATCCGGAAGCCTTTTCGCCACCTCTTCCCTAGAACTGCTGTGGCCTAGCTTCCGTGCGTCTAGAGGGCGATCCTCAGATAGACGCCTGATCGTTGGATTTGCCTTTTGGACGCTGACAGCCCGACCCAAGATCTTCTGTACGGCCGACGGCGAGGAAAGGGTAACGAGACGCCCAAGTGTTCGCTTGCTTCTAGAGAACTAGCACGAGGGAAAAACGAAACCAAATTCGAACGTACCGCGCACAGTTCTCACCTTGAGTAGCACTGTTTGAAAAGGACAATGGGAAAATTGCATTAAATTGGATGAAATGGGAATCCTACCCACCATTTATCAGGGCGTGCTGAAAGCGGGCTCGTTTTTATGGGCTGGATGTCTCAGCAGCTTGTGTAGAAAACACATTTTCGAGCGCCGTATGGCGTTTCTGCCGGCCATAGGCGGGATATTCGCCGGGTGGACTACTAACGTGCAGACAAACGTGTACCACCCGCCGCTATACAATTTATGAAGTTGAAGGCGATAGTTTTTCGCTGAGTTTGATCATATAAGCGAGAAATGCTATTTATTCTGTGTGAACTTTTTTATCACTAATTTTCATGTTGACAAAAGTATGGTGCAGTTTTACTGTTGACAAATTATTTACCTTTTAGCGAAATACACTCATTAATGAGTGTTTGCAAATTTGTTTGTAAATTTGTTTGCAAATTTGCAAACAAATTTACAAACAAATTTGCAAACACTCATTAATGAGTGTATTTCGCTAAAAGGTAAATAATTTGTCGACTGAATGTGCTGCACCTTTTAGCTTAACTTTACGATCGGAAACCGATTACGAGCAGGTGGAGTATCACCCACGCCCATGTGAAGAACAGGATCCAGACCAAACACAGCGGCTAGGAATTAGTGTGTCACCAGATTATATGCGAGCGAAGAATGGGGTCGAAAGGTGTGTCCGAGTACCAGCAAAAGCAGTGTATGGCAAAAACCGGAATGCCGAATATTGGAGGCAGCCGGAATGACTAGTCAGCGGCGCCATAAGGACAATCTAGCCGGAATGCAAACCGGCAAAGAAACAGTAAGGTGACAGACGAACTTCGGCCAGACTGAGGCGTAAAACGGAAGCTGACCTGACTCAAAAGATGCCGCATGTCCAGACACAGGTCAACCCAACGATCGCTCCTGGAAAATGAGAGAGACCTTAGCGACCAGTCCCCACACGGATGGAGTACAGGCATCCCGAAAACACGTAGAGTGATGTCCGGCGCCAAAAACCCAGGTATATTTTCCGAGGGCCGCGTCACAAAGAAGACCCCAGGAACCACAACCACGCCTATTAACAAGATGATCCGTAATCGAAGAAGATACATAGTGTGGTACAACATCCCGCATAGCGATTCGTCAGAACCGGCAGCCCCACTAGACCATGACAGATGTATCGCATACGACCTGTTCGTTGAACCGCTGAAAAACTGAGGTGATCAGGGTCGGATTCAAACTGCAAGCAGTCAACCTTAGGCCGCTCGGTTCGTACTGCGCTGTGAAAGTTTTACTTAGCGGGGAATGGAAGCTAAAGAAGACTACCATATCAATGCACCCGTGTATGACCCCAGAATATAGTGAACGAATAGGGATTGCGGTATCACAGCTGCATGAACGTTGCAGCGATGGATAAATAGGTTTGGTGACTGAATTTTTGCGTGGTGTAGAAGCGCTTCCTGTCTCAACAGCCAGTCCTCATGTGGCCAACCACCGAGCAGCAGCAGTAGTGGACAAAATGGTGCCAGTCCACCGACTCCCTAAAAGAGCCCTTTTCGTACAACCACACAGAGGGCGTGAATGAGTCAGAGGAGGTCAAGCAATGAATTGGCTGCGACGGGTGTCAGCCGTTACTAGCAAACTCAGCTGCACTAGTCATTGCCGTTTCCATGGATCGGGCTCACGAGACAAGACACGCCAAAGGTTAGGGGCATCTACAGACGTGGCCCAGTCGCACGCTCAGTGGTGCGCATGCATCCGAGCTGCTGCATTCTAGGTGTAGTTTCTCCTATTGACCTGCCCAATGAAAAGTTTACTGACACCCCTGTATTCACGCATCAGCTACGGCTTCCAGTATGCAGCTGTCCACTCCTATCTCGCCGGGTCCTCCGTGAACGAAATCGTGGCAGTCATAGAGGCTATACGTAACCACTACAGCATGCACATGACTTTTACAGTTGATGATGACTGGCACTCTTATGTGTGTGCGCCTCAGCTTTCCGGAGGCATAGTGAACTCTGCAAAAACTGCAAATACACCTAAGTTATCAAAGTCGCGGCTGCGATGGTCGAACAAATACGGGGGAATGTCAACGACCATACTAAGTGTGCTGTGCTGAAAGAACTATTTGTCTGTTGGCGTTATCACCCACACTTATCCAAACAAATATGAAGCGTTTCAGGATCCATTCTGCCCGACATTCCACACTGGATCTTCCCATGGCCTCTCGCAAACCGACTGAGCGCAAGTTCACTTCCACAAGAGACATCATCATCATCAGCTGTAAGAAACCGTGTACTTGTCGTACAGTCGGTAGTTTTTACTGGGCAACGTTTCACTTCTTCAGACCAAGTGAGCAGATCACCAAGTTGGCCAGGTTTTAAGGCAGACGGAGAATCAATCAGTAAGACGTTTCCAAGCAACTGAATGTGCTGTACCAGGTTGCCTCATGTTTCAGTCGGTACGATATGCGAGATATCGCTCCACATGTATAGACGTGATACGCTACTCATAAGCTTGCTGAAGATTCTTGTAGGTTAATATGGTTGCGTTGGTGGGTTGGGGAGTTTCAAATCAGTCCCGATCGCGTTTGGTTCCTTAATCTTCCGCTTCAAGATGCTTCAATTGATGCTGGTGGTAGATTTCGTTGGTCTTTGTGTTGCGACAACTTAGTTCGGGGGGAGGTGAGGTGGGTGAGGTTAAGTGGAATTTAGATAACTCCTCCTCCTCCTGATAACCACACACCAACACGTGTCAGCTCGACTGATCCAAAACCGTTCTCCTCATGCTTACCAGATCCACGCCTTCCATTCTGTTAACACTGGGATGCTTGGCGATTTCTACTGCCTTGGTCATCAGTCTCTCTGACTCTGCATTTGCGGAACAAGCTCTGGACACGGGACACAAAATAGATTTAGCGAATGCCGAGGTTTTGGGGCGAGGACCACGGTCACAGAGACTGGTGGCCTACAAGAGCCGTTACTTGACACTCAACACTGATCTAGTGCGCTAATATGAAAATATCTTACTGATTGGTTTTCTGTCTGCCAACTTGGTCACCTGTTCACTTGGCCTGATGAGGCTTTGTGTCAAAAGCGAAACATTGCCCAGTAAAAATCTACCGACTGTTTACCAAGCTATTCTTAAACGATGAATTCTCAACCGGTTCCAAACCTTTTCCTATTGATTGAAAATTGCAGTTGGTTTGTCGTAAGTGGAGGAAGTATGATTTGTGGGTGCTCGGACTGGAGCAATCCTACAAAAGGATCTGATCAGTCAGACCTGGACAATAAGACATGTGGCGAAGCATAGAGGCCTCGGTTTACTGAGGGCCAGTGGCTGTTTCCAGTTCGTACACACTTCATACGGGGAAGAACTAGCAATGTCGATCAGTGCACCCAACTTCCATTATGGTTTGGACGGATGACGAATTGTCGAACTCAAGTCGTACCGGTAGATGCCTTGTGTACACTGTCCAGGGATGGTTTCAGGTCGGCGCGTAGCCAGTTTCCGTGGACAAACAACCGGCTTATTTCATCAACCGTCCATTGTTTTTGCCTGTGGTGAAAACCCCGACCACGATAGAGTGACACGCAGGGTTGCGGTTGAAAACAACAACTCCTGTGGAAACATATCAAGGTTACCGTTTGGACGGAATTTCATACTATAACATTCTCGATCATTCTGAATCGTTTTAGGGAAGCTGGCTAGCATCGTACTTAGCGTTCTACCACTAACCGGGTCAGTATATGCTGGATATCTGGTGAGATGCGAGTTGTAGCGAGTCATAACAAATATGGGACAACCTTTGGCGCCTCACGTCTTTTCATCACTGTTGGACTTTACTAGCGGGTTGAAAATTTTTTTCAGAGCCTCAAACTGCTAAGCTGCCTGCAGGAGATCAACCCTCGGTCCAGTTCGCTGAAGCCAGTACATTGGCGTAGAGTTTCATCCTGTATGTTGTCTGTATTAACAGAAGGAACAAATCATAGGACGCATTCAGCCACTGAGATAGCTCAAGTGGTTAGAGCGCGAGTCTCCTGACCGGAAGGTCCGTGGTTCGAACCCCACCTCTGCCTCTCGACTTCCCCTGTCTAGGCTTGGGCAACCTGGCAGTATCCCAGCCCTCGTGCTTCCCCCGGGTGGCATGGCAGCTAGGCACCGAAAGGGTGTGTTACAGCTGAACAGTAAACCTCATGATGAACAATGCCTACTGCAGTTGCTTGGCGATGGATAAGGGCTTAGCTTCTTTGTTGGCGTATATGTATGTATACCCTCTTCCTCTGGTCGGAAACGCCTGGGAATATAAAGATACAAAAGTGATAAATGCGCTTTTTCTCAACAGGGTTTCCACAATTTAATGGACCTATCTCCCTTATCTACTTCTTAATTCTTTGTACCCATAAACATGTCGATACATAACTTACAGATGAGTTTTACACAGCCGACTTACTGGTTATATACCTATTCAAAACTTTTCGTTAAATATCTAGATTATCGAGCAATCTGGCTTAAAAAATACATGCAAATAATCCGAATAGGAGTGTGATGGTCAGTTCGGCTATTCTTCCATGGTTTCTCCACTAAGATGGTGAACACATCTTCCACTTAGCGGACTGTATCCTATTGAACGGTTTAACATCGAAAACAAAAAAAAACGTTAGGAACGAAAATACTTGGAGCGTGCGATATTTTGTTTTGCAAAACAATAGAATAGAACTGCATCTGTTGCCGCTTGACATTAGGCTTTCGTTATTTTAACTCATTTTTTCTTTTGCTTTCCTTTGAAGATGGAAGAGTTTGAGGCGGTCTACGAAGAAGTGCTCCATCAGGCAGAAAAATTTATCGCTGAAAACTTCCGTCCCTTCGAAAGCATTGAAACGATTGCAACACATGGTGGTTTTAGTTCCCATGATTTATCATGCATGGGCTCTCCAGTGGTTTCACCAATCTGCTTGTCCACTACATTTGAACAGAAGGAACCTGGAGTTGCTAGAGTAACAAAATTTTGTCATCTTTATTTTTAATTTCTTACCTTTCCAGTATGACTACTCTAGAGCGGGGAACTTCTCTCGTGAGTGCCTGGAAAAGTGCATTGCTGAACTGGAGCGCGGCCATCACTGCTCAGCGTACAGTTCTGGATTGGCCTGCTTAGGAGCTATTGTTCAATTGCTGTCAGTTGGGGATCATATAGTCGCTTTCGACGACATGTATGGAGGTAGGATTACATAGCTTGATGTTTTTTGTTTCATCAGAACAGTCTAAATACATCAGTCGCAGTGTTAATATTTGAAATTACCTCCATCAATCGCAGACGTAAAACATTCAACAGGTATAGGTGACGGACGTAGCAACGGGTCACTCACATCGAACGACACATAGCACTGATGTAGGTAATAATTCGGGTTCACTTCCCGGGTAATCGGACTGCTTGGATCGATATCTACTGTGTGCACAATTTGGGTTGTCGTTATCTTATCAATAGTGCTTCACAGAAAGCTAACACTCGAGTTTCGATTACGTGACAGTATGGTGGAAGCATGGGCAGATTAAGCTATGTGGCCTATCTCAGAGGTTTTGTGCAACCGATGGTCTCCAGTTCGGTGTGGCTGTTTGTGACGTTGCCGCAAGGACCTTATCAACTGTATCAACTGATACCATTGTGTATTATTAGATAGGCCAGGAGCAAGATACATTCTTCAACAGGCATAGTCGGCCGATTCCGCTGGGGTTGTTTAATTGATTGATCAGGGACGGGAAGACCAGCCGACTCATTTATCGATATAGAGAATCGGTGCACCTCTGTTCGAAATTCGTAAAACTAGTTGCTGCTAATTATTGTGCGCAGCTAAGACTGTCCTACCCTGGCATGATAACCTACCCGCGCATGTGCTTTCCCTTGAATAGCTGCCTTAGATGAGCAAACCCAAAGAAGACATTCACATTAAAACACATAAAAACTATTGGTTATCTCCAAGTTTCGATAAGTTCAAAGAATAAATAGTAGATCTTCCTTGGTACTATACTACTTCTAAGGTGGATGGAAACTTGTCGAAGGAACATACTACCGAGAGGTTCAGTCGAGTCTTATGTGAGTCTCACCTTAACACCATGTTCGGTTGTCCAAACCGGTCCACTGTGAATTGGCTCGCGACAGATAAGTAAGGCGATAGGTTGGTTCAGCGATGTTGCGTCGCAATCAACTGATCTGCCATAAGCTGACCGCTACTGATCAATCAGTCACGTTTTTTTCACTATCCAAGCTCAATCATCACTATCTTCATTGTCTTCTCCATTTTCCTCTTTGTTGTTGGAAATCATACCATCCTTGGAAGCCTTTGTTTTTGTCTGGCGTGACAGCGAAACCTTTCATAGACTATTGTTTGTAGAGCCATATGTGTAGATCAGCTTTACACTTTGACTTTTGTTTTCATTTAGAATTGTTCGGATCTAAGTAGGAAGTTAGATGTAGTTCTCTCTCAAGCTAGCCGCGCAAAAACCCTTCAGGTCGAATCTGTTACCCTTATCGATCTCAAAAACGTAACATAGTTTTTCTCAAAGTAACAGCAACCGTTCATGAGTTCTTTCCAAACTGAAAACGCTTTTTGCTGGTCTGTAACTAGGTTCGTGAGAAGCCTTACAAACCTTTCGTTCCTTGAAATCGCCCCTATATACAAGTATGCCCTGCATGCCTGACTACCTAATGAACTATAAGTATTTCGCCGAAAAAGACTAGGAAACCAAATCCATCATATGGTTTCCTGGTCCATAATGTGACAGTGTAAGGAATCAGTAAGGCATCTCACTTTCACACTTGGAAACTCTGACTAATGAAACTTAATATTTTGCATACCTGAGGGGCTGGATTGAGTCCTTGCAGCTCTCAGCCCCGGGGTTACTTTTCCTGTCTTAGCTTCAGTGACCGTCTCCTACGGTCGGATTTCATGTGTATTAGGAGTTACGCTTTTTCGTGTGTAACACTTGCGGCAAGATTGGCGCACAGCTGGATCTAGTTCTGTTTTCACTGACGGAAATCACAAGCTGCTTCAAGTCTCAAACAGGTGACACCGGCTTTACTTGCTTGCTGCAATCAGACGCGACGTCGATCGTGTGGGGAGTTCAAACAGATGATAGCGTTCGTCCCTGAAAACGGGCTTGGCGTCGATCGCAGCCTGGGACAGAAGTTAGTCACCTTGAATTGGAGTGAAAAGGCAAACGGCGAACTGGTTGCGACCTTTTTTGGGAAGCACAACTGTCCTAAAAATTTTCCATCCCCATGGAGTGGGTCATTCATATAACCGAACTCACTGAAAGCTTCTAACCGCTCAAATCGTGCATCATATGTCTGCTGGTACTAAGTTCGACTCACCCTTCAAGCTAATCGATTGGAATTCTATGCCTGATCAGTGAACTACGCGTTTTGTATTTACCAACGTTGCATTGTTTCTCAGCTCGACAAGCCGGCAACCTAAGCATCCGTGTTCCGGGTCCACCCTTCGCTGTTTAACCTTCGGTACTATTGTTTTACCTCAACTCTGTTGCCTTTTTTAGATGCATAGCAGCTATATGCCAAAAGTGCAATTGTTCATCGGGTGAGTGGGGGGTATACTGATACGAAGAATCATAGTTGGACGCATAGTTTTACCACAAGTTAAATGGCTCTGTAGAAGGAGACAACCGTGACTGATTTCCATTACTGTCTTCTTCCAACCTCTGCATAAATTTTATTCGAATATCTTTGGGAATTATAGAATTTGCACCTTCAATCAGGTTGGAATGGGGAACGTGTCGGCAACCTGTTTGCTTTGCTTGACGCCTTGCCATCCGACAGAACGTCCCAGCTCGTAGGCAAACTACCACATCTTCCAAATGTAAATGTGTTCATCTAGTCAGATATGATTATTCAGTTTTGTCCAGCATGTCCTGGCTGGGTGGTGGTAACACTTCCAGAAGTCTGGGGGGTGGAAATCCCGGTAACTTAGAGATATTTGCCACAGATAAGCTCTAATTAGATAGAAAATTCAGTTCAGCGCTCCCCCTTCTGATTTGGTCCTTCCAAACACGAATGTAGACTGCTTTTTCATCCGTTGGAAGGGTTTCTCTTACATTGTGCAATGATCGATGTCACAATCGTTTTATCCGGGCAGAATTACTGTATCACCCGCTCAGGACACGAGGCCGATGCTGCAAAATGCATGTCCCATAACCTGATAATAATAATCGTTCAGCTGTAACGCTTTCGGTGGCTAACTGCCATGCAACCCGGAGGAAGCGCGAGGTCTGAGATACTAGCAGGTTACCCAAACTTAGACAGGAGCAGTCGTGATACAGAGTTTGGGTTTGAACCACTGACCTAATGGGATTTTTATGCATTCTTACACAAATTTGTGGTTAACCTCTAAGTTCTCCAGATTCTTTAAGGGTTGTGGGTTTTTGAGAAAAAGTCCTCACACCAAGCCTGCCTTGGTCATCTCATCAAATCAGACAGTATCTTGCGATAAGCTTGAGTGTCGGTAAAATACCCATGGTTCTATGGGAAAAGACCAATTTGTTTGGGTAAAGTAGAACCTGTACGGCAAATGTTGGCGATCTCGCACAATGCAAAATTTCCAGACGACTTCTAGCTTTTCACCAGAGTGACCAGGCGGACAACTAATCTGGTTGGGTTATTATGGGTAATAGGAAACAATTGTGAGTCTAGTCCAACTACATAGAGGGAATCCACGGACGACTAAGTATGGAGAACAAACATGTGAGACAGTGATGGACCTTGAGAAAATATTTACGCTGTGCAATTGTTGATAGGTAAGGCCTCCTGACTGCATGGCCATCCTTATTATAGGTTCTTCCCCATGATCAGACCAGCATTTGTGTTACCAACCGAACACCCGTCATCCAACAAAGAAGTTCAGGCCTCACGAATTGAGGCGTCAGAGTCATTGCCTAAATAAAGTGCTGGAAACATCACAAACGGGAGATTCAGCTAGATTCCAGGTGGGTCTCTCGAAAAACCGAATTTGTTTGCCAACGAGTGTATTTCGCTAAGTTCGTGCAATTTGGTCTCAAGTAGAACATAAGGTTGTCGGAAATTCGGGGACTGCGCCTACCTGATGAGCCCCAAAAAGGGCGAGACCGGTCGTGAGCTGTCGAAGAATTCTCAGCAACCTTATGAGTAGTGCATTACCTAAGGTGTTTGTAGTTTATTTTTTTTATTTGTGTCAATCTTATTTAAACAAACCTTCATTTCCTATACGCTGTGCTTGTTCTCTATCGTCATAGCCGTAGTACTTACTCTCAATCCCGCGGCTTCTTACCGAAAGTCTTTGTGCTTAAATTCCTTATGGTTGTACGGCAGTGAAGCATCAGTGTCAACACTGATGTTGCTGTATTTGATGATGATGATAAATTCCTTCACAATGTTGCGCTGTCTCCAGACAGACTTTTAAACTTAGTTATGTTCACCGGGACCTTTAACAAGCTGCCACTGCCTTCTGTTTACAAAGATGACTTAAGGATGTTTACCTGTATAAGAAGCCATGGGTGCTTAGTAGACGGTTATTGTGTGGTGGCTTAAAGGCATACGATCGATTGTTTATTGTAGCCTGTTTTCGAATCTCGTCGGAGGTTCGTGATGTGCACACTGCTGATGATTTCCAGTAAGGATGAAACAGCTGTAAATTGCTCCTCGGTTTTTTTAGCATAGATTGACTTCACTTTCGGAAGATCTCTGCTTTTCTTTGACGTTCGCTCTCTCACCTCTTTAGTTATTCAGTTGGTTGAGTAGGTTGAATTTCTTCCTAATCTGCGAAACGATGCTGAAGATACCAGTTTTATTGTGTTGGTCAACGGTGACCGAATTCATCAAAACATAGGCGTTGTTTTGTTTGTTCTCGGAATAAACACGGACACTACAAGAATCGCTCGCCACTGAGCGAACGATTTTGATTTGTTACTCTGGCACCCATTATCAGCAGACACTTCATGACTGCACAGTCGGACAGTTTGGTATTTCCCCGCGGACATGCTGTCTGGAGATTGACAGTAAGTCACACCCGGCTGGGCATATTCATTGTAAACTCTAACCCTTAAAAACCACCAAATGTTTGTACACCATATCACCGCGTTTATCTAAGTGTCTTGGCGCGTAGGTTGCGTAATTTGTTTACTTGTAGGTTGGTCACATCAAATAACATTCGTCGCACATTTCCAACCGAACAGCTTATTCAGTTCCGCCCTGTATGAACGGAATGCTTTGATAATTCTGAATCCAGATAAGCCGAGGGGTGTCCTTACTTGCATCTACCTCTCGGGTGGTAGTAGTTTAGTCTGGTTAGACCCACTGCAACAAGGCGGTTACTCGGATTACACTGGCTGCGTTGATATTGTTGCAGATGGTGTGAGCTCACAAAGTTGTGGTCTGTTAAGTCGTGTTTTATAGGATAGGCAATTGGTCTGGTATCTTGATGCACACATATTCGGTACAGCTCACTACCCGAGGGAGAAACACATGATGCAGTGTTATCATCATGTTGATCCTGATCGTTCACCGGATAAACGTGTTAACAAAACAGTCTGTCCACTCTGTGCTATCTAAGACGTCGCAAGTGCATAATGGCGAACAGATAAACGACATCGCGAGTGACCATGGATGCCCAAATCATCTCAACGATAACCATTTCAGTTTGATACCCTGTTGTGTACTTCTTGTTAAACTTGCCGTTTTGGATTTTCATGTCACCTGAATGCATCCTGTTTGTTGCTAGCACAGATCCGTGCGTCAGGATGTCATCCATTTTTATCAAAGCGCAAAATGTTATTCATCAAACGAGCTGAGCTCATGACACAACGCAGATCAACCTTTTCTCGGGCCTTTGTTTCGGAATTAACCAATACTCGAACACTTATATTTAGGCAGTGTACGATATCTGAGAACCATCGCCAGTCGATCCGGCATCTTATGCACTTTCGTGGACTTGCGAAATGAAGATGCGTTCAAAGCAGTTCTACAACCGAACACCAAGCTCATATTGGCCGAAACGCCATCGAACCCGTTGATGAGGCTTATCGACATCCGTCGGATATCTGATATAGCTCACGATTACAACAAAGATATAATAGTTGCTGTGGATAACACGTTCATGACTCCCTATTTTCAGGTATGTTGATGTTCGTTTATCCGGTACCGAAGTGTCGATGTCCTCATTACCCCAAATGCCGAGTACTAATTCTCAGCTGACGTTAATCCACTCGTCTGGTGGCTGTTCTACTTTATAAACTTTCGGTAGGGGCTCTCTCTTTCTGTTTTCTTGCGATGACTTAGGCGCGATTCCGAATGTTCAATGTATAGAGAAGTACCTACACTATGTGGTTGTATCTTGCGGATATCCAGATGCTGTTACTCGTAACCCGCTTACTTATCTAGCTGTTTAGTTTCGTAAGGTCAGGGCCTCATCTCAGATAGGAAGTGTCAAGTTGGGCTGAGAGTGAGCATCTCACAGAAATAGAAAATCCTTTGTAGCCTCATGCATTTAGGAAGTCTTCTTCATGTTCACATGCGTTGGGTAACACGTTATGATAGACCTCGAGTAACCTGAAAGATTGTCGATTGTGGATCAACTTAGCGAAACAAAGGAATCAACGAAAAGTTATGGTCGAAATATTATCCCCTTCGCCCATGGTCTCTTAGGTGCCAATATCTACACTTAGTTACTGTCGGTAGCAATTCCACTGACTGATTTTGGAATCTCATGCTACAGTTCTTTTAAATCTATGACGGTGTTCCACGGTCTATCCTGCAATGTCAGTTCGAAATTATTATCATTCAATGAGATTATTTCTGGCTGTTCAGTACAGTTAACTCTTACAGAAGCCGACAGCTCGTGTTTGAGCAACGCTATGGACTTGATTTGCCCATTTTGAGGGTGATCTCGTGACGCCATGTGAAGTATGTTAGATGTACCAATTAACACTACAATATAATAATTGTATAGGAAGATTTTGAAATGAAATCGAGATTTTCATCCTGTAAGTGAGGTCAATCTGTGCTAAAAAAACGATAAGGTCAAATCACGTAATGGGGTCACACGCACACGCGATCGCATTCAACCGAGGTGTGGAATGAGTCAACCATCTTTACGATAAGTGGATCGTGTGATCAGTGTAAGCTGATAGAAACAGCCGTTTTGAATCGCGAAGTGCACAGCAAACTTATGAGTGCCAAGTCCGTAAAGTCATTTTGACTGCCTGATCATTCACGTGGTGATAAAGTTCTGTGTCTGGTAACATGCTAATCGCTTGACCAGTTCGAACAGAAGCCTGAGCTAAAGTCGACCCCGTTTTTTTGTAAAAAGTCTCCAAACAGCACCTAGTAATAATTTGTATGGAACAGATGAAACAGCCTGAAGGTTAAAAATAGACACAATGATCCCTTAACTCTTCCAGGGCTCCCAATGGAGATTTTATTTTGTAACTGAAGTCTTTCTAAGCCGAAGACCTATGAGCACTGCACAGCTGTTTCATTCTTATTGGGAATCATCAACAGCGAACAACTTACGGACCTTCCATCTGAGAAGTCGTCACTTGAAGAGCCAGTCGATACTTGATCGCGTGATGTGAATCTCGTGATTGAAATTTGAGTTGCGCTATATGTTGCCTATAAGCGAGATATTCATACTGCTGATCAGCCACTCTTGGCCGAACGGTTTAGACTTCAGTTACTAGACGCGAGGCTATGAGTTCGAATCGCTCTGAAGATTCGTGAGATGCGCACAGTTGATGATTCCCAATAAGAATGAAACAGCTGTGCAGTGCTCATAGGTCTTCGGCTTAGAAAGACTTCAGTTACAAAATAAAATCTCCATTGGGAGCCCTGGAAGAGTTAAGGGATCATTGTGTCTATTTTTAACCTTCAGGCTGTTTCATCTGTTCCATACAAATTATTACTAGGTGCTGTTTGGAGACTTTTTACAAAAAAACGGGGTCGACTTTAGCTCAGGCTTCTGTTCGAACTGGTCAAGCGATTAGCATGTTACCAGACACAGAACTTTATCACCACGTGAATGATCAGGCAGTCAAAATGACTTTACGGACTTGGCACTCATAAGTTTGCTGTGCACTTCGCGATTCAAAACGGCTGTTTCTATCAGCTTACACTGATCACACGATCCACTTATCGTAAAGATGGTTGACTCATTCCACACCTCGGTTGAATGCGATCGCGTGTGCGTGTGACCCCATTACGTGATTTGACCTTATCGTGCACATCGCGTCATTTGGTTATCATTCCGAACACTGTATAGATGTTCTGCTTCCATACAGGGACTTGGAACTCTTGTTAGACTGCAAGTTATACCGCTCTGTCGATCGGTATAATGAGCCGTTGTGCCCATCATGGATGAAGTTTTTCACTCGGGAAGCGTAGAAACTCGTTTTTACTTGTGGTTGACTGGCGTTTAGTACTACCAACTTGTCAATTAAATCCGATGAGTTTTTGGTTCTGGCAGACAGTACAAAAAGATACGTGAACAACATGCTGTCATATTTTGATGCATATGAGCCGAAACTAAGGAGTTGGTGCATTTTGAATGCAGACATAGTATTGTGCCTTGCAGAATTGTCGAGACTTTTAGGACACAATAGTTAAATTAACTTTTTTACAAGACCAGACTGGGTCTCCGGATTCGGTTCACTAGGCACGGAAAACTCCCAACCGTACCATTCGTGGTTACCTAAATGAATAAAAGCAGAACTGTCGGAAGTATATGATGAACTTCTTTTATCACAATTTACTGGAGCATCAACTGATTGGGTATTGCCATTGCGAAGGACCGAAACCAGTTACCCCCACATACAATCTCCAGCAAAGTCCTAGTGTGGAAAACGACACTTTTGTAGTGTAGAATATGTCTTAAGTTATCGTATTTCACATTAATGAGTGTAGCGTTGACGTTGTGGATATCATGCTGAAGAGGTGTGGTGTAAGACTTTAAGACCATGAGGAATAGGACCTTAGGAAAGCTTCGTCTAGATCGCCCATTTGAATATATAGCCATGTTAAGAACAAGTGCTGGGTATACTGTTGTTCATAAGGATTCCATAATTATTCTGGTGAGTAGGCTTAGACATTGATATCTGTTGACAATTGAATATCGTAAGCATGATGCATAAGTGATGTGGAGTATGGGGGGGGGAAGTTGATGGTTTAGTCAGGAAACGGGAATATTTCAAACGCACAAATGCATTGAGGGGAATTTGGGAATGGTCACCTACCCTTAGGGCCTGCGCTCCTTGATGAAAATCATGCATATTGTTTTACCTCGCCTACAATCTATTTTATTTTTTACACTGACCTCCGGTGAAGTAGCACAACAACCTGCTGAAGCATACCTGGATATCACAGAATGCACTTCATCCTTCGTTGCAATGTTGAGTTTGATCTAATTTTTTTCCTGTATACAGCGTCCACTGGATTTCGGTGCTGACATCTCATGGCATTCTTTGACAAAATACATGAATGGTAAGTCGTGTGTACGGTCAGTGGGTGCCTTTATGATGTACCGGAATGCAAGGTCATCCTGACTCGAACGAGCTGCTTCAACCACATTAGTTGGAGTCGGATTTTAAGCTAAACCATGCGTACTGAAGTTCGGGGAACTTCGGATACAGTGTCCGGATGTAGTGCTCTTTGTTGCATAAATACCGTGCCATTTAAAGGGAATTAGGATTTGTCGATCTGGTTAATGCAAACAGAAGTAATCGAAATGCCATGGAGGGGTTCGAACTGAGTTCATCCCGACCGTGTTTCGTCCATATTAGCGTTCTACTCAGCGGACTTCTGGCGAGCTCTGATGTTATACAATTTCGGGATTACAGTTACGTGTCGAACGTTTTTTGGTAATTCTAGTTTTCTTTTTTCCTTGCTCACTTGGTTTCGTTTTACACTGTTTCTTCACGCCGAAGTACGTTTATCGAGCACACCACCTGTTTAACCGCTGACAGTATTCACTTACTACAGGTAGGTAAGACAGAACATTGTCTTTAATGTCAACTTGTGCTGGTGACACGAAGTGACAGCATCCGAAAATGTCTCCATCCTCACTGTATCTGTTTTAAACATAAGGATACCATCCAGTGCTGCTTCAGATTTCTAGTGTTTCAAGTCAGGCTTTTACGCCGGTAAACAAAATCCCTTCAGCGATACAAGTAATCAGTCAATTACCGGCCAGTCGACAATTCCAGATATATTGATGAGTGGGCACACAGTGAACCGTAATAGTGAACGGTGATTCGAATCTGGACGCCTGCGCCTAAACCCATGTTTCTAGAAATATCTATCACTTTTGGTCAATTGAATAGAGCGGTTTTTCACTACTGGATGATAAATTTTACCGGAAACCCAACTCAGAATCTACGAGGAATTGAACCGATCAGCTGGTGTTCAGATATCAAAAATACCGTGTTTGTTGATGCCAACTTGTTTATTCGTCACAGAGCTGCACTTAGATATCCAACATGCATTGCAAGTATGGAGAATGTGAGAGTAGAAGTACAACACATGCTTAAGGTCAAAGCTGTTTCTGTGAAGGGAAGATGGTTTGTTTTGGCGAATGGTGCACTGTATATACATATTCCGAACCCTCCCTGTTTTCCATTGAGTGCACCACCGTCTGTGGCAGTTGAGTATAGTCCATGTGTGCCTTATCTCCCTTGGAGCAGTGGGGTCCCCATTTTTTGTCTGGAGTGGTTAGGGAACAAACGAAATTTCGTCCGTACACGATATCTAGTAATTTCGTAACATCCGTGTAGGTCTTCGTGAGTGTTCTTTGTGTGAAATCTTATCACTGATCCACTGTGACAAATTTCCTCACTTTAAATTTTCACCTGTTCTGGTTTATGTTGAAGCTTTATGTAGTCAAGTTACAATGATATTGACAATATTTCAGGTCACTCAGACGTCGTGATGGGCGCAGTAATCACGCGGAACCACCCGGAACTACCTGCCAAATTCAAATTTTCCCAGCTGGCTGGAGGAGCAGTACCATCATCATTTGATTGCTTTCTTTGTCTTCGTGGGCTTCGAACTTTACCTGTGAGAATGCGAGGCCATATGCTTAATGCGCTAGTTGTTGCAAAGATGCTCGAAAAGCACCCAAAGGTCGAAAAGGTCATTCATCCAGGTGAGCCTCTGTCAACTGTGGCTTAGCTGTTGAATCTGGATATTGCAGCTTCGCATTCCCAACTAAGTACAGTAGCTTGCTAACAACTAACGCTCTGGGCTGTCGCAAAATAACAGCAAGCGCTGTCTTTGTTGATATCTTGGAGATGCTATCTGCCAAATGGTGGTTCCCTAGAACAGTTTTTCTTTATCATAGTGGCAGTGTCCATAAGCTGCAAGGATGGTACTCAGACGGAGCTGTTCTTTATACGTTGGTTTGGAACTTAAGTCAACTGAGTTTCTGCTGAAACGCTCTTTTTACATGCCCCTTATATTTGATTCTTTTAAGAGGGGTTAAAGTACGACTGCACAAAATTTTTTGTTTCATTGCTTATTTCTCGCAGTTGAGGAATGTACGTTATTAGTTGCTTGTGCGCTCGATGAAAGATGTCCCACCCAAGAGAGACTGCCCTCAATTAATATCATTTAGGTCGTTCTCTGTTTATGTTATATGTTCATTTAGGATTGAGTCGCCCACTTTAAAGCATGGATGCGATTTCTGACAAAAAGTATGTTGGAACGAAAAAACGGTCATACTTCTGCAAACCTTTTTTTCGTGCAGGGAGACGGTATATTTTCATTGTTCCTACCCAACATCACCATATCCGAGCAGCGACACTTCCAATGAAACAGCTATTTCGCGTCTTTCGCAAAAGTAGTAAACCGCTTTAGAAGTTTTGCGACCGTAGAAACCTGGGGTAGAATGTGCCACTTTGATTCCATCCCGTGACAATGCTAAAATAAGTCAGTAATGGCCTCTTGTTTAGATTTCTTCCGAACCAAACTCATCATAATGTGGCCTTTCAATAGCGTTCAAAAAATCAGGAGAATCACTTAAAACCACTAACTACCTGAATTATATGATGCCACAGATAATTCACCTGCTCACGTGAAGCTGAATTACTGAAGCAGTTCGCTTCCTAGAGGGAATGAGGAAAAGCGATTTTTTTCTGGTAAGGACGCCATGTCCACTCGGAGAAATCGACTTTTAAATCGGAGAATTGATGCTGGAACTCCGAAAGAAAACACATGGTATGTAAGTCTGGCTTACCGATTTTCGCAAAAAAGCTCGAAATTAACTTTTCTGTGCCCTCTGTAGTTTGAATATTGCTGAGTCATTGGAGGTGCGATGGGCTTCGGGAGGTTCCTCTCGAAGAAGGTTCTCTGAGTCAGTAGATTACGGCGTTTATTTCCAGGTTACTTGTAAAACCCGTGAGTAGTTTAGAATTAATATATTTTTGCTTCTTTGCAGTGGCCTGTTCGGCTATCGAGAATTATCTCATTTTCAGAGCACAAAAGGGAGATTGAGTTGTTTAATAATCAACAGGAATCCGAATTTCTCTTGATCGGTCTTCATGGAACACCATGTAGAAAATTATCCCAAAGTCACTTCAACTTTGTTCTCGGAAAGCCCAGTGAACATCAGCTACCGGACTGTGTAATTTATATGTAGCCCAAAGGATGTACGTCCCACATTAGGTCTCATCTTTGGTTTAACGTCACAACATCTGAAAGAATTTTCAAAGATTGTAGCGCCTATAGTTTGAACAAAGCGACGGCCGTTTATCCTTTACAACAATGTTTTAAATGCCGAACAACTAAAGCATATTTTGGTACATATGGGACACAAGCAAGTCTATGTACGGAACAAACCATATAGATCAGAGGCGAACGACGAAGAACGCTGAGTAACGGTAAAAATCTAATCACCTGCAAATTCTGCATCATAGTTATCCCCGATACTAGGCATACATATGTGGTAGCTAGGTCTACAGCCAGAGTTCGCGTCAACGCTTTACAAGGAGACTCTAGCCAGTGCTGATTCTCTACTTGAATATGCTGCTTTGCAGCTTGAAGTTACTTGTTTGTGAGTAAGGCGGCAATGATTACGAAGCAAAAAGGAAAAGACGAAAATTATTTGAATGAATTCGGTACTGTTTTAGTTTTTGGATACATATTAGAACCTGTCGTTTGCTTTCGCTCTAGATCAACTTCATTTTATAATTGTTGCCACAGCCGTTGCAGGCAACCTATCCGAATTTAATTGACGCTTCTGAAAAAGTACGCCAATCTACAGGACAAACTAGCCCGAGTTTCGCCGTTGAATTCCCTCTTGTGCTCACAGTATAGCTCAAATCTTATCGCAAATTTTGAACTAATGCAGCAGACTTTTTGTCAGCAAACGAAAATCTGTGATACGGAATATAGGGCTTTACGTAATGATAGGAGACAACAAGCGGATCTTTACTCTTAGGTCCTCGGTAATAGCAGGAAACCTCGCCCTTGCATGTTCTCAGTGCATTTCTAAAGTCCGTCCGCGCTGCTAAGGGCATCATTCACAATATATCTCTGGCAGCGACATTTCGATCAAGCTCAGCTTGTGCTTCTGTGACTTCTATGCACAAATTAGATAATAGATTTCACGTCAGTAAGGTGTAGTTAAGAGATTAGGCGACAATACATATTGGGTAGAACAAAAATTCCGATTATTTGGATTTGCAAGAATACCACTTTACGCTGCTAGTAAATGTGCATTTGATGTGGTATGTGGTCCAGCGACCTAACTAAAGCACTTCATCTGCTGATGAACAACTAAAGTGTTCCACGAGGCCGACCCCTTTTTGCTTATTTGATTATTCCCCATATATAGGATACGTGTCGCATCGTTGATGTTTCGATAACTCAAAGCATATGGCTTGATAACCATCGGTTATCCCACAAGGATCAATGGATACTTGAGTAAAAAATCTTTTTTATAGTGCACAATATCACCAATTCTGGTCCAGTATACAGCGGGTGAGGCTAACCTCATAATCACTATTCGTTCGAAATGTTCCTTAATGTTATCCTGAATATTGTCAGTCGACGCAAGTTGCTCACACTTAACCGAATATATCTTTTTGTATTGTTCCAATTATCCATACTCGTTAGGAAGTGGTACACCTTTCACATGATATATTTAGTTTTAACGGGACCGGAAGACGATAAAATGAAATTTCCCAATGCCCTTCAGGCCTTCCCAGCCACCCGCAGCATAAACTGGCTCTGGAACAGATGCGTGGGTTCAGTGGTATAATCACAATCTATGTGAAATGCACGGCGGAAGAAACTGTGAAGTTCGTCAAAAACATAAAGGTACGTTTAATGGTGGTCGTGGGAAAACAGCTTGAATTTCATCTTCAGCATGAATCTGCATTGTTATAACATTTACTTGCCTAGCGAATATGAGGACACAATCACCAGGACAAACATTACTTGGGTATGTCCACCGAATCGGATAGACACAAGACAAAACTGTTCCTAATGGTTAACTGGATGGCCATTTATATGTTGGCCGAGTTTGACAGCTTGCCTGCAAACGTTTCTTCTCCAGTCGAGGAGAAAGCATCAGTACGCAGTTGAGCGGGGGCTTCCTCCTTACCTGTCTGTGGTTATACATTTTTCAAAGAGTATCTTATATTCCACTATGTGATTGGCTGATTGGTGTAATCTTGTAATCTTACTGGCGCGTTCATGATTTGTGCTGCCTTGTGGTCTGCGTACTTCATATTCCATTGGTTTGTTGGATAACTCCTTTGAGGGTTTTAGGTCCGCTTAGGTCCGATTACTCCGTTCTCGGCTCGTGTTGCGTTATCGCCTTACTTAACTCTGGCTGGTCATTATGCGATTTCTATTTTCGGTATTCTCTTTCCATCGGCCTGATTGGTCCGTTCTTAGTTTGTATGTCAGTATCATCTTCTTGAGCTTGACCCGCCACTTGTGCGTTCCCATTTGATGTAATTTTTTCTTTCTCGTATTGGTCAATTTGATACCTCCCTCTGGTAATTGATCAGATGGCTGTTGATCTGTTCGCAATTGATTTGCAAACGTTTCGTAACCGTTTAAGGAGGCATCTTCAGTGCGCTGTTGGGTGGGTAGTCCCTTCTTCGTGCTTGCGTTCGTATAGTTTACAAAGAGCAGCTTTCGGCTGTAACCTGAGTGACCATTGATAATCATCGCACGTGGATTCTGGTTGGCCAGATCAGAGCTCAGGCCTGTGGGTGATTAATCGGTGGTCGATAGGTTACGCCACGTGGAAGAATGCGGCTTAGCAAGCACTCATGGAGGAAACGCAGCTGTTGTCGCGTGGAGGCATGTCGGCAGACGAAAGTTTCCCATCGACAAGGTGTTTTGAGCGCGGAACCCCCGAAGTTGTTGGAAATGTGTTTTAATACTGGAATTGGAAGTGAAAATATATAAATGGCGATGCGAATAGGGATATACCGGTCGACACGCTTAGGAAAGTTACTGGATCGTCGCCCGAGGGGTTGAACGAACGAGTTATATCGCTCAACTGTGAACACATCTACCTGTGTAAACGAGCATATTCTTGTGCTTCCGTTGTATGCTTGCCTAGCGTGTCTGATGTAGAGGTTTGCCATCCGGGCAAGACTGCTGATGATCTCAAATAAGAGTAGAGCTGGAGTCCATTGCCTCTCCTTGGCACCGATTAACCAGAATAATTACACAAGAATGGGAATACTGTTCGAGCAAGAGTGATGTGAATGCGAAATAAAGATGTGGTCCGAACTGCCAGTCTTTGCAATTTCTGCTTCTTTGTAGGACCAGCAGTTTTCTATACATGACGCTCAACCCAAACGAGTTAGAATGTAGTCAAATTGGTGTGCTGTGAACACGTTAGTAATAAATGTGGGCATTTCGTTAGTAGATGTCTTCGTGGGCCCGAGCAGCAACCAGCAAAATTCTGTCTTTAGTCGAGTTGTGAAAGTACTCGGTTCGTTCGTTTGCAGTTCTGCTGACTGGGAAGAAGATACTGAGGGCCTCGCTGTCCAGGAGGCAGTAGAATTATAAGTGTCGGTGATATTGTGCTTGATATATTTCATAGAGCGATGCAGACGATGTCTGGCCTTCGACGGTTCATAACCATGTGTGGCCAGGAAACCAGACGGGAACATTTGAGCAGCACTGTCACCATGGGCGTTGGATTCCGGAAATAACTTCATCCTCCCAAACCAACGGAAATGAATCATGTCATCGCAATTCAGTGTGGGACCAGGGTTTAATCATCTCCCTGAAGACGAACAGCCAGTGGGCCATTAGTCAGATAATGGCGTTTGACACCAGCTTCCGGCCTTTCATTTTCGTGGGAGCACCTCTGCCACGAGAAAGCAGTGAAACAGGCCTCTCCAGCAGAAACTGCAGAGTATCGGAGAATATGTTCATTTTGCTATACTTCGGTTATCTCGCCGGATGTTTCGAATCGCAGCTCACCAAACACGGTGGTCAGCTGCAAAGATCTACCAGGGAGTATCTCAGTAGAATGTAAAAGACAACGTTTCTCGTTTCCCAAAACAGCCCTCGCCGACCACGCTGAAACCTTTGAAGACGATATATTCTATACGGAGAGCATATAAATTTTGTGGCTGATGCAAAGGCACTTCAATTCAAAGTCTATCCGGCCATGTTGCTTGCTGTTTTTGCTACACTGCGACCCATCAACACCTGCTGCGTGAAGTTTCAGGCCGTAGGAGAGTGGGATATATTATTACGGCTCCAAGCGCCCAGACTGCTGGGCCCAGGCGTTGTACACGCTTCGTCACGTTCAAAGATGCCGATCTTCATCGGTTCAAGTTCACGGGGAAATGAATGACTGAACATTGCGCTTGTGTTTTCAAAAACAAGCATGAAATAAGTGAGGAAATTACACAACAATGTCATTCTCGGAATAGATAAGAGGTAATTAAGTCACCGGTTTGCTTAATTTCCTCTGGATCTTAAAGACAAGGAAATCAGGGACAAACGCGTCTTTGAAAGCTGTAAGTCTTTTAACGCCAAGTAAGGAGGATTTTTTATATACAGTTTAGCTAAGACAACAAAATTGAAGGGTTCTGTCCACTTTAACTCTCTAAAACGTCACTCTTTTTCATAGGCAAGACTTATGTTCGCAGTTAAGTGAAACCTACATCTGTACTGTAGAGACCAACAGTTCCGAGATGTCAAACTCAACAGGCTTCGTTTCTGTCGTCTCCCCGTCAGTTATAGTGCTGAATCAAACCGCGTCCAAAAAAAAACATTTCGTTTTCCTAAATTCGTTTTAAAGACAAGTTTGTTGTTAGAATGTAAGACACAAAAACAAGTTATAACCGATATTCACATCTGAAGTGGTGTACCGTAAACGAATTATTTCCCAGCAGTTCTCCTTCTAATCTTTTCCAGCTGTTCGCTCTAGCTGAAAGCCTCGGAGGCTACGAAAGTCTCATCGAAATTCCGTAAGTATTTTTCATGAACTCTCACTGTCGTTGTGAGCACTAGGTCGTGCATATGTATGTTCCGAGTCAGTTCTTCCATTGCACCGACCAGTTTGAAGCCGTCTCTGGTGGTCACCTTATTGAAAAAAGGTTCTAAATTAACTTCAGTTTGCCTGAACGCACGGGGGGGGGGGTTCGTTCCCATCGATTCGCTTGATTTGTGACGGTGGTGCAGTGGCGTTACGGTAGACTAATTTAGTCTAATATTGCATGAGCAGCTGCGGCAATGAAAGCGCACAATTCCCTCTCAAAAGCGGCTCCTATTAAACACGTGCAATGTCTGTCTAAGCTACGTTGTTAGAGTTTATGCAATCCTGTAATCATGTTGTTGCCTACAGTTCATCAGTGGTTAATCTTAGACTAGACCGCATAACAAAGAAGATCAGCTTTGGTCTGATAGTATATTATCCAGAGCATCCTCGTTTTTAGAATACATCACTTGTGGGAGTTGTTTCGACGTTTAACACTTTTGTGATCCCTAACCCAACCACTTCCCGAAACTTGGTCCCCTAAGAGAGACAAAATATACCATGCCGGTCAGTCTACTGGCTAATCAGGCTTCTCCATGTAACACTATAACATTGGAAGTGAGATATTTTCCGCCAATAAGAGGCCGTAGTTGATTTTGATTGATGGTTTAGAACATCCCCTACTGCGTTTGCCGCGTATAGACCATGGATATCTATGGATATACTATATCAGGAGACAAGCAGTTTACTGCTGAACTATCCTTCATAAGCAAAATAAAAGTGATCAACCCGACCTTCGCTCTCCTAGAAATCATCTCAACGACGTCCCTTGCTGACGGCCGTCTGTCCACGTTAGTTCATCGCCCATCGAAAATCCACTATATTTGCGTAGAACTAAGACAACTTTAGTGAACCTCGAAGAACAGTTTAGCTGGTATACTGTAACGTAGCACCCGGGGACATTGCATGCGAGCAAATGTAATGTAAATCTCAATCACCCGTCAGAAGGAATAAAATACGGAATATCCCTGCTGAAACATGAGGACTCACCAGGACCGGACGGTTTGTATCCAGCCTTCTTCAAGAAAGGCGGAGAATCTGAAAAAACCTTGTTGGTGTTGTATGGGTTGAAGAGTGGGCTCCTGCAGGTGTCCCTATCTTTAAAAGGGGTATGCAAACACTGTGGAAAACACCGTGGCATTGGCCTGATAGCTGTAGTATCGGAGACGCCCTCCGGTCTCCTCGAAGGTTGATTGAAGACAGATCCAAGTAAACCAAGCTGGGTTCCGAGCTACACGTGCTTGCATCGATTACATTTTCACACTTCCCAAGACCCTGGGACAGTGGCATTGCTTTCAACCAACAATCTAGTTTTTCTTGACTTTGACTCTGGATCATTCAACACTAAGACGGCCTCCCGTTAGCAAAGGTGTCCCCAACAAATTCTTGACTCTCCTTAAAGCACTGTGGATTCATCAACGTTTGTTGTATGTTCTCACCTGAGCTTAGTACATCAAGTTCTGCCAGGCAAGGCTGTTCTCTTTAGTCTTTTCAACTTCTTTATTGATGTAATCATAGAAGACTTGCATCCAGTCTCTAATGACTATGGGGTCAAAACGCCCCGAGGACATTAGCTGATGGATATCGAGTACGTAAATCTGAGACTGTCGTTTTGCCGACAGTACTAAATAACCTAAATAATTTTACCTCACGGTGTGATATGCGATTCACACTTCTGGAGTATTGCTACAAGGCTGGGTGGGTTTGAACCCGAAAATCATGCTTGCGGATGAGCCGATAGAGGTAGCAGACAAATTTATCCGCCTGGGTATCCCCATCAGTCCCTGTGGTCTAGCTAAGGATGATATTTCCATCCGGATCGGGCAATCTAGAGACCACCTTTTCTCAACCTGAATCACTTGTGGCACAAACGTGAAAGCAGCTGTCAAGAGTGGGGTTTACAATGCTGCGGTGCTCTGTGAGATAGAAACCTTGTCGATGTGCGCTGAGGACGTTAAAAATCTCTCAGTAGCTGACTATCAGTGTTTTCGGAGCACTGGTCGAGTGCGGTAGGAGTAACGGATCAGTAATGCTGAAGCACGTTGAATGGCTAGAGGAAGAAACAACCCACTCACAGGAGGTAAATTGATTACTCTCCACGAGTTGTGTTGGCTTTGTCACATGCTCCATATGCCAGTCGACCGACTTTCTCGATGAGCCCTTTTGGCAGCCACGCGGAGACGACCCTGGAGTTCTAGCGTTGACTTGTCAGCGAACCAGGAAACTCAGCTGCGCTGGATTTTGCGTCTCACTGGATCGGAGCCATTACACTTTGCACGTCAATGGTTAGAGATGTTGGTAGACACGGCCCAGTCGCGTACTCAGTGAGCGCATAAATCCAAGCTGTTACCTTGAACGCATGCCTCCCTGTCCCATTCCCCCAAAGCAAAGTTCGATGTCGCTCTTGGATTCGCGCACCAACTATCTCAGCTACTATCTTCGATGCGTGACTATCCATAGCTATCTTATCAGGTCATCCGGGAGCGAAGCTGTGACAACTGTAACCACTGTACACGTTCGCGGTTTACAGCTCAAGGTGCTAGTGATGTTCATTTTATTTGTAGTTGCTTGTAAACACATCTGGCGTTTATTTTGCATGAACATCAGTCCGTTTACCTAATAATAGTCGGTTCTATTGGTTGTCGACCTGGATCTGTAGATCACTCGCAAGGCTGTTTATGCTTTCGTAATACCACTGACTGCTCACTCGTTTCGACTGGGGTACCGTAAGTGTAGTTTGAGTATACCTTTCTGGTCCAACATAATTCTTGAGTGTAAATATCTCTTGACGCCTTCTGCTGACACCAGTTTCGACAAATAGAAGCGTTGAACATTGTTTTATTGACTTACCGAACCCGAATACTCTGCAACTTTTTCAGATCCATCATGACGCATATTTCGGTACCTTACGAGATTCGACTACAGAACGGGATTTTAGATAACATGATTCGATTGTCGGTCGGCTTGGAAGATCCCAAAGATTTGGTTCGTGCGCTATACGAAGGACTGGATGCACTGGGCGACAGAGAATGAGTACCTCTTGATTGACTGATTTTTGATTCTTAGTTGACCTCTCGATTAGATGACTTGATCTGAAAAAAGGTTCCTTCCAACCTAATCACACAGCTTTGATTGTTTGATTCTTATAAAGGGCACTGGAGTCTTACACCACATTGGCACCATTGGAATTAGCAAAACAGAGAAGTTACACTAAGATATTTCGCGGCGAAAAAGGCCCACCCATTACACTTCCGGCTTCTAGTGCTGTCCTACCGCGTATGCTGTTCTCATGTAGTGCCTGGCGTTGGTGCGCAGTTTTCCGTGATCTGACAGTACATTGTAATAACTCGCTGCCCGCCATCATTATTTGTGACCATTACGTCTCACATGGAAAACCGTGTTCCTACACATAAAAACAGTGATTCGCCATTACGAGTTTACTCAGTTGAGCTCACCTGAGTTGCCTTAGGTCTCTCAAAGCGATCGGCAATCACAAATAATCTACTTGTATTAGCCAGATACGGGAGTGAGTTATCGAATCGACTACCCGAAATCACCCGATTCTTAAGCTTAGTAGGAAGCAGCCGTGGTTAAAAACCAAGAACCTCCGCGCAATTTCTCCGAATCGTAATGATAAACTGGTCGGACACAAGCACTGAACACTTTGTGTTAGATCAAGAGCCTGGCGTCCTTTTGACGCGAAAATCGGCGACAAGGCGATCGAATATTGATATTTGGAATGGCTTTGTTTATCCCGTTAGTAACCTAAATCGCAGCAAAGGAACGCGAGTATACAGTACTTCCAAATTGGGCGAGCAAGTCGACGGTCACGATCAGTAAGCCCGTGACGCAGAAAACCAAAGCATCCCCGTGCCGGTCTGGGTGGATTTTGTCTTAAGATTTCAAAGCACGTCTAGCAAAATCTCACCTTTCAAAAAACATTGAAAATTAGGGAGGACGCCATCCCGTAATCATTCTCGGCTAGCATCCGGGGAGGCATCCAGAAGGAGCACTACCAATATAGATTTGCAGCTTTTTCTAGGTACGCATCACCAAGTTAAAAAAGACATCTAGCACCATTGGATTTAGTGAGCGTTGTCACCGTCATCATCAACAAACAGTGCGACATCATTGTTCATTGCTGACACTTTGCTGCCACAGAACCGCAAATTATTTGAAAGCCCCATTGTGAAAAAAGTGGATGGGGGTTCGTGCTAGCCTACACAGTCATTCTGAGGTGCCTGAATCCTCAGACTTCGGACAGAAACTGACAAGAACGCCATTGATACCGATTAGCAGCCACATGTTGCAGCATATCCGGCCATCGCGAGGACCTGTCCAGCGCAAATGTGGCGACCAAGAATGACGCAAGACGAACGGAATCGTTAGTCCTAACGGATGGGCTCAAAAGGGGACAATCAGTAATGGGGCGAAGGGTAAGTGAAACACAGATTGACGCGTCATCAGTAGCCTGTCTTCGCTTACCCGCTCTGTTGTATGAAACATAAGGCGAAACGGATGGCGAAAGCAGGCGATGGTCGATATGATGGAAGATTATCTGTAAATATACAGTTCATGGTTGGGTTCATGAGCTGTGGTACCGCCTAATCAGGAGGACCATTGAGATCCTCGACAAAAGCCTGATCGCGAGGCGGCGGTGTTTGGCTGGAAATACCAGTGCATAACACCTAAAAAAGAGCAGATCGCCATACATGTTCCAACTCCCAACCTGGAGAACCAAGAAGTCGTTGACCAACTTTTGTTAGATTCTGCGGACGCCCACCGTATAGTTCAGAGACAAAAAAGCACCGTCAAACCGCTGTGAAGTCCGGTCGCTTTGTGAAGGTGAAAAAAGTGGACTAGCGTTGTCGACGAACAACTTCCATGAATGGAACATAACATAATGCTGTGTATGCGGACAATTTCTACACTAGAACGGATTCTGAAATGATTCACTGTTTTGTTCATTAGAAGAATCAGCTAGCAAGAATAGTCGGAATCAGTTGGTCTGAAATGGAAGCGTTCTATGGTAGGATCACAGGTATTTGGAAGCGAAACTACGGAGACATAATGAAACTTCGAGGTAAAAAATACAATCGGTGCTGACGAAACCGTGTTCTCCTAATGGACTCTATCGCAACCTAAAGCTTACCTTACCTCACCTTACCTTGGTGGTCAGGCTTCTGTGGTACAATGATCCTGCGGGCTACACTGACTGGTACTCAGCAGCTAAACGTTCAACCATGTCAGGAAGGTCGACATGGAGCAGCCTGACGAAGAACAGTGGGTCCCCGTACTGCGGGTAACCGTATTACGGGACGGTCTGGAGGAAAAATCGTACTGTCCTCTGCGGTACGAGTGTGAAGGCGTTTCCCCCCTGACGATCAGCATGTCCGTATTCGTGGAGACGGCGATGCTGCCTTCCGCCGAGGAAGGACGGATTGAGGTCGGCCCTAAAAACCGCACACTCCGATCGACTAACGACTTGTGGGCCAGACTTTCGAGTTAAAGCCTCAAAGTGGCGTGCCTCAATTAAACTCCCTTCTTCGGGTTGGGAAATAGGAAAGTTCCATTCGCACTTGCAGCTCTTCGCTCACCGGCCTTCCTCCACCCGTCAAACGATGCAGTATCATCAACCTATCTGCCAATCCCATAGCCATTGTTCCTTGCCTAGATCGTCGCCCAGAAAAACAAATCAAAATAATCACTTACTAACCTCAAAAGATCTGACCCATTCTGCATCCTTTAATGTACGTACTCTATGTCAAATTGGGCGACAGATATCTCTAGCTGAAACCTTGCTTCCCCTATCTGTCGATGGATTTTTCTCCGAAACACGCATACAAAGCCACTTCGGTCGTGCACCTCAAGCTTCTTCGGACCAGTACAGATGTTCCAAATTTCACTTCACGCAATGGCTCGTGGTATCCATGGAGTGGGAGTCGCACTAAAGTTGAAAACGCCTTACTGGACTGGACACCGGTAAAGTCCTCTTTGCGCTGCACGGTTGTCTGGCCCAGTAAGATCAATGCACGTCGGTGCGGTAAACGGTGTCTATTTGTCGCATCAGCATACGAACCCACAGACTGCAGCTCTGAGACTGAGGACGGGTTTTATCAAGATCAGTCACGTCTGCTTGGGTCATCAAGAAGGACAGATATAGCGATCCCGCTGGGTGATATGAATGCCCAGGATGGACGACTAAGTTTGGAACACAGTTAGGTGGTGGATTTGGAGTCGATGCTCAGCGTACCGATAATGGGAAGCGGCTACTTCGTTTGCGCGCTGATCACGGCCTGTTCCTGGTCTGTACGAGCTTCGGACACAATCGCACACATCGAGGTACTTGAAGGCCACCACCCGCAACATTAGACCATGTGGCTATCAGTTACCGATGGAGACCCTCGATTACTGATTGCCGTTCTTTCTGGGGCCCGCAACCTGACTGATCATGCCATTGCATGGGTCCGGCTGTCACTTGGCCTTCCGTCAGCATTACGCGTGCGAAAGTAAGGCATCATCAACTTCGATAAGTTTCATTAGCTCAAGAGTAGCGAACTGGTCTGGCTAGAAACCTACTGGAAACGCAGTCGTACGAATGAATATTGCTTGGAAGTTGAATGGAGGCCAATGCTCAAATTTCAGATCAGTTTGTCCACGCCATCTGACTCGGGATCGGTGCATCTTATTGCCGCCAGAAAGGCCATACCAGCAACTAGTGACTGAGATCGCGCGCAGACCCCCCAAAACACCGAATAATAAGGAGCTTGAAGAATGACAGAGAACGCTGGTGGATTTGAAGGCCCAGGAAAGGGGGAAGGCTTTCGTTGCACGCAACAGCCACGAACTATCTCAGGTGATTCGATCAAGAGTTCAAAAGAAGCCGTGTCAGCGAAACCATATGCGAAAATGATAGTACCGAAATTCATCTTTCAATCGTCGCCTTGATCGATGGACTGAACACTTCAAGACAACAGCTGGAAGAACCCAGCGGGTCTAAACGGAACATCGACACCCGCACGCCGCCAACAACCGAAATCCAGCGTGAAATAACAATCCTCAAACGCGACAACTCACCTCGCGCCGATGGCCTACACCACGCACTCTTCAAAGGTAGCGACGTTGTGGTGAATAGTCTGACAACCTTACTCCAGAAGATTTGGAACCAAAAATATAATACCAGCCGAATGGAGCTCCTCGACCGTCATCCCAGTCTTCAGAGGCCGCAAGAAAGTCTCGTGTCCGTCGCACTTAAGGTGCCTTCTTGCATTATTTTGCGCAGGTTGGTCGATTATCGGGAGAGACGAATTCGTGTGAATCAAGGTGGTTTTCGTCCTGGCCGAGGATGCATTCACCATATCTTTACCTTGAGACAGTCTCTTGAACAGTGCCACTCATTCAAACTTCCTACGTTGGTCGTTTATCTTTATCTGCGAGCTTTCGACGCTGTCGATCATGAGAAACTTTGGCGGTGTCTGGTGGTCCCTTCCAAATTTCTATCCCTTATGAGGGCACTGTATGCGAACTCCTATGGGCGCTCACGGGTATACGGCAAGCTTTTACCTGAGTTCACCACGTCCAGTGGTGTAAGACAGGGTTGTCCTCTCTCACCTTTCCTCTTCAATCTTGTTATTGAGGTGCTGCTTGAAACTTCTCTGCCTGACTGTGAAACCTCAGGTCGAAATGCTCCTGGGACGTTCCCTCACAGACACTGAGTATGTGGGCGATATTGCCACCCTTGGTTCAGATCCTTCAAAAATGCAAACCCTTTTAAATAACCTAGATAACTGTCCCACGGTTTGGTATGCGCTTCACACCTGCGATATGTAAATTGCTGGCACAAGACTGAGTGAGACCAAACGGAAACCTCGTGCTTGCGGAGGGGCCAATGGACGTGGTAGATGAATTTGTTTGCCTGGATAGTCGTATAAACTGTTCAGCTGTAATACCCTTTCGGTGCCTAGCTGCCACGCCACCCGAAGGAAGCACGAGGGCTGGGATAATGTCAGGTTGCCCAAGCCTAGACAGGGGAAGTCGAGAGGCAGAGGCAGAGGTCGGTTTCGAACCACGGACCTTGCGGTCATTAAATTCGCGCTCTAACCACTTGAGCCATCTCGTCGTATAAGTTCCAGTGAACTGGCTGGAGACGAGATAACTTCTCGGATCGGGAAAGCCAGGGCAGCTTTCGCAACCCTCCGACACCTATGACGTCGACGTGATGTCAAGGGTAGAGTTTACAATGAGGCAGTGTTATCCATACTGCTTTACGGATCATAAGTGTGGCTCCTACTCGCAGAGGACATGCGAAAGACGTCAGTGTTTCACCATCGGTGTCTCCGAAACATTGGTCGAATCTGGTGGGAACACCGGATTAGTAGTGCTGAGGTAAGCCAGATGGTCCTAGGAAAAGGGAACTCTCCCGCAATAGGTGAATTACTCGCACCCCACAGTTTACACTGGTTAGGATATGTACTCCGCATTGCAGATGGTCGTCTGCCTCGCAGAGCTCTTTTCGCTCAGCTCTGTGTTGAATAGAAGTGACCGAGAGGTTGACAATATATGACCTGGCAATGCAGTATGAAAACACTAACCAATAGATTGAGTCGGGTCGGGAATGCCGCCTCCCTGGATGAGGACCGCGGGACTCAACGTACCGATGGTTAGGGCACAGACAAAGGTGACCCAATCGTGCAGTCATTGGCGCTCGTGCATCTAAGCTATCACCTTCACTGCTACTCAATTTCCGAACTAATCAAACTTGCCATCGCCTCCAAGACTTGGCTGTGTCCCACACTCTCCCAGTGACCTAAACCGTAGCAGCGGGAACCGGTGTGCCCATGGTACGCGGTTTATAGCTGATAATTTTACTTGACTAGTCTCTAGACATGGATAGTTTGTTCGAAACGCGTAGTCTAAAAACTTTTATTGGTGCCTGGAAATTGTACGAATACATACTGTTTCCGAGGTATTGCTCCCTCCCACTTGTCAGTGATGTACCGTCACACCCAACCACCGAATGTCTGAGCGGGCAAGAAAAAGGATTTTTGAATAACGTGACAGCGCAAACCTAAGGACATTTCCCAACACCCGTCATCTAAATACATGTTCACCGCATAAACACTGCAGCAAGGAGTTGCCCTGTCACTGAAGCCCATGTGTAGAAAACCTGCTAGCTTACCATTCGGAAGACTGATACTCAGCTGATCGTTAAACTCATGGATACCCCCAATTACTGAGAATAGTTTGATTTTTCAACAGGCCCTGCATCCGGATATTGCTATTAATGCCTCTCGTAAACTTTGCGGAGGTTTTGTGATTACTTTGTACACGGCCAAAAACTTTTTACCAGCCATATGTATGATGACGGTGTTGATGTAATTACCTGTTTCGGATGTTAAGTTCTGTATTTAGAACCCTGCCTCTGCCTCTCGACTTCCCCTGTCTAGGCTTGGGCAACCTGGCTATATCCCAGCCCTCGTGCTTCCTTCGGATGGCATGGCAGCTAGGCACCGAAAGGGTGCTACAGCTGAACGATTTTTTTTAATTTAGAACCAGAAGTAACGAGTACATGGGAGCGACGATGACAAATAATCCGCTATAAATCAGGCTCTTCGGTTTCATTTAAAGACCGTTTCCTGATCCTATGAACGCTATATCCCTAGCTAAATCAAACCTGCCAGCGATGGTGCTAGGCCACCTTCTGGATCTCGCTGCGATTTCCGTGAAATGAAGCCGGAACTAGCGCGGCAACGACGCATTTACGGCCGGTAACAGCGTTTCTATTTTTCCCCGATTCTCCAAGACACTAGAGTTTTCCAATGGTCAGAGCAATCATGAGTGAGTAAAGGCTGGATTGCCGTCACAGCAAGTGACGATATAACGTAGATTTGATTCAGCGTGTCAGTTGCTTAGGTGGGCGAGGTGAGTTCGGCCAGAGCTCTATCTACTGTGCAACAGCGATATAGGCGCGATGATAACATTAATATCTACAACAACCGTTTCGTTGATTGTGGTTGTAATAAGAGGATGAAATTGGACTCGTCTCTTCTACGTGGTTGCCAGCTGACGTTAAGTCGGCAAGAGTTATCACCCGAGTGGAATTGAGCTACTCCCTTAATCCAACTGAATTGCGGCTCCGTGCTTCTTTAAAGCACTTTTGAGTAAACCGAGATCGACCGTCCGTCGAACTTAACACACTCATGATCACCATCATTCCAGCTTAGGCTCAACCGATGGAATAATTCGGGGATACTCAGTCCCGTAACTGGGTGTCGGCTTTACGACGTTGACGAGAAGTACACGGAAAGCTTATAGATCTAGATCCTAGACGACTGATGTAAGGATGCTGACTCATTCTTTATCCATTTCTACTTTTGGCTTCCTTCCGAGGTGTTGTCCCCTCGGAAGGAACACAATGAGTTCCGATGATGTAAAAATATCAGGTACATTGGCATAAACTGAAACGCTCAAGTTCGATCCCCGCAGACGCAGTTGAATAAAGCTAGCGGAACATCACATTCCGGCGGGATTATGCAGAGATGGGAATGTTCCTGCCAAACATTCAATCACAAGATCGTTGTGACCACCTATCGCTGAAGGGCTTATTGCAATAGCGGCCAGAACCGGATCAATATGTTCCTCACATCCTACGAAATTCTCCCCCGGGAGGAATGGTCACAATGATGGGTGTTCAAGGCAGCTGTCAGATCAAAACAGCCAATGTCACTAGTAGTTCGTGAATATATAGGTTCCGTATAAGCAAAATTGGTTAATGTTTCAGCATATATTAAATTTCAAGTGACTGAATCTAGCACCGCCTGTCGTCCATATCTGGATTTCTAATAAACACAGGCAGGGAACGCTCTGTATTTATCGCCTCCTGCAAAAGAATACGTGCGTTATTGAGGGAAAATGTGGCAATATCCGGATGTTTCCTGGTAGACGGTACTGTACTCGCTAGGATAACAATATAGCTTAGACAACTTGCATGACGCGTGCTTGCGGACCGTCCGATGTTGGCAGCAAGTCTGTTTTACATTTTTACAATTCAAACTTTGCACGTTATCACCTGTCTCTTTCTGGAGCGTCTTCTTGAGTGGCTGCTAAAGATTTCGTGTAAATCTTTGAATTTCAGATTAGGCAAAATGTCATCGGTTGGGATCTCTAATGGAAACCGACTTCAGATTACATCAACTGTACCAACATGTTGTTGAGTCGCAAAGGAGTCGAGTACTTCGAAAAAAACGATCAAGACCACCAGGAAACCACGAGTGACGATGCACGATATTGACAAGGCCACTGAACAAGACAAACAGATTAGCTGAGAACAACAACTTTCAAGCAAATCAGGACGGCGCATTATGCAATGGAAAATGCTGCTCAAACACTGTCTTGTGATTCCGCGACCAAAACCGGGACGTTTTTTCGATGACACGAGACTTGAAGCCTACATGCTCCCTCAAAACTAGTTCCATCCTTTTCGCAGCTTGCAATATAGATGAGTCTTCCGAATCCACTGTTTTCGAAATAAGACTTAAATGAACGATTGACGCGAAGACTGTAAGACGAACTGCGAGAAAAAAGGGGAATATTGTAGACCCTTGTGATTTCCGGACCACCAAAGAACATTGTGAAAACCAATATTTCTGACAACGGAAGAGTTGACCACTGTATCCCAGAGAATATTTCAAAATGTTATCCACTGGAGATATTGCGTTACGTTCGAATGTCGCTCAACTATACCGTCACATCATGTACAGACAGAAGGGTTTTCGCAACGGATACTAGTGTGACCGGCCGACCTACAACAGGATCAAAGCAAACCAAATTTCCTAAGCTTTTTAATGAGAATTACTCATCACGGAGAGCGGCATGCCAATACCTTGAGCATTTTCACGTTAAACACTTGTATTAAGAACACCTTGGCTGAAAACCGCAGAATGCTTCTAGCGAAACAATCGCGATCCGCTAAAAAAGCGTAGAATCGATACTGATTTCGGCCTCACAGTACTTAGAAATCTCATTTCAGGGTGGGAAAAATTGGAAAAATTCCCAAAACCCAGTACCACAACACCAACTGCGGAAAATAGTTACACAGCCGGTCCTCGATTGCACACCGAATCATAAAGCAAAACAAGCTACGGAATTTATTACAAGCAACGAAAATAAAACGCACAAAGATAAATGCGACAAGTTCACCGCAACCCGTGTACGACAGTCCACATACAAACGACGAGCCTAAAATAAAGAGTAAAAAAGGAGCGTGGACATATACACTTCCAAAAAAATAAAACACCACATGTCAACTCAACCAAGTGAGTAAGAATACACGCCAACTTAAACCCATAACAGCAAAAAATTCCCGAAAAAGCATCTCCTCTCGAAAGCAACCACAACAATCTTTAGCAAGCCTTCGCACTCACACTGACAATGGGAATTCACGGACAAAGTCTGCAACCTGTCATGTACTCGATTCTGCCAAAACAGAGGAAAATATGGCCAGTGAGAGCAGATAAACGAAGCCTCTCAGCCTTCGAACATCGATGTCGCGCAAGCATTGTCTGTAACCACGGCAAACAGAGCATAGATAGCGTTGAGGTTTGCCGAAATGGAACTCGGGAGAAACTACTCGCCTCCCGTAGAAAAGCTAGTCAATTCACACACGTACTTCGCATGCCGGGAAACAATCCGCCTCGTACAACCCATGTCGCCCAATCATGTGCTGATTGGCAACGCCTCAAAGATCAACCAACAACCTGTCAAAAGGCTTTAGCCCGCAATCCTAGCCAGGTCGACCTCCCCGGGTGAGTTCGAAACACTGGATGACATAGTCTAGTCACGCGGTCAGCGGCACTCCGCTACATTAGAGCTACGACCTTCAATGCGTAGCTGTCCATTGGCATCCTCTAGAAAAACAATCAGAACCATTGCATTCCGACACAGTTCCTCACCAAGTGTCCGTATGGAACTGATGCTAGCTGTCACCTTCGAGGAGTGGTCATCTACATTCCATATTCATCTTCCGACCTCGAGATAGCTCAGTGGTTAAGGCGTAAACTTACTGATCGGAAGGTTCGTGGTTTGTGCATCTCGACTGCTCTTGTCTAGGCTGCGGCAACCTGGCAGTATCGCAGTCCTCGTGCTTCGTTCGGATAGCATGGCAGCTAGACATCGAATGGGGTATTGCAGTGGGACGCATAGTCACCTTCGCCTAAGAACTGCAGCAACTATAGCAACTGCAACCGCTGCAGCTAAGTGCATCCTTTACAAAGGATTCATCAACAAGTAGATATCCATTCACAGAGTACGGAGAAACCGGTACATAGCATAACAAGACATTTGAAAATCACAATCCAACACATACCTCGTAGGCGAAACCTGCAAGTTACAACTACAAACAACGGTTCACATGTAACACGGCCAACGAAGCTGAGCACATGCCAGCCACCAAATGGGTGTATTCATCTTGCATTGCACTGAGTGAGCAACCCTCACATTGCGTCAAAGTGCGAATGCAGTAAGTGTGGACGGAAAACAACACAACACAAAGAACTACGGTCCATTCGATATACCTACAAACTCACCAAGCAAAAGCAATACACAATCAGGGGGAAAACTAAACCATACATATCTTGGAAACGAAAAATCATGCACCCAATCGTGTACTATCACAGGAACTGTCACCAGCAATCACATGAACCGCAGAAAGTGATTTTAAAAAATCGTTCAGCTGTAACACCCTTCCGGTGCCTAGCTGCCATGCCACCCGAAGGAAACACGAGGGCTGCGATATTGTCAGGTTGTCCAAACCTAGACAGAGGAAGTCCAGATGCAGAGGTCGGGTTCGTTCCACGGAACTTCCGGTCAGTAAGTTCGCGCTCTAACCACTGAGCCATCTCACGCCCGCTAGATCAGGTGCGACTGGCCCCAACATTGACTGGAACACATTTGTTCCTTCGGGCTTACGTACCATACACATTTGACACACGATGATAAACGTCCCTGCAACACATAGCGTTATTATTGAGGCCTCATTTGATGTGTTCGCACACCGACAACCTCACCATCTGTAATATCAACCCAACCCAACACAGACGATGGCGTAAGAGAGCTGGGGGAAACACCGGTGCCTAAGACCTAACAGCTCGACGTGAAACATGAAGGCCAGGCCTGCTATAATAGCTCATCAACAGAAACACAAGACAGAGGTGAGAACGTCACACCCCGAACTGTTTACGCTCCATCAACAATCATATCTTCCACTAACAGCAGCTGACTAGTACCCGTCGGCCGACTGGCCTATCGCGTCCAACTATGCCTACAGAAGCCCGCACTTGACACGTATCACCGAACACGGCTTGCGACGAGCTGCTATGTGGCATGTGTATCTCCGGACCGAAAGTCAACAAAACACTATCTCAATACTAGCCAGTGGGGAAAAACGCAAGAACAAAACAAAACCAACAATCGGTCACCGAAAACATCATCAGTCAGTCCGAACACTGGCAGAAACTCAATAGACAGAATGTGCAAGAATGTCACGTCGCAGACCAAGATGGGCGCCCACGCGACCAACCAACGATGCCCGTGTCAATGTCTGCACTTCTACGATCCCGTACACAAAGCACGAGAAGATACAGAGTGCCGAGTTAGACAATCAAAACACACCAGCAATCAAGTCGCTCAGCTAGCACAATCAATCAATCACCCATTAGAAAAATAACTACACAAACCGAAAAGAAGACCATGGAACTCACGCAATAGCAATATCGGTACCAAAAAGCGACAACATCCATGCACGGATCGGCTGAAATGGCAGAGCAACGAAACCAACAATTGCGAGTGGAATACACAAGGAAAATAGACAACGAAATCGATTGAATCAGTCCTGTTGAGCAAAAATCATGCATCAGTTTGTCGTAGCATCAGTGAAATGCACCAAAAATAACACAAAACAACATACTCACCTTGAGCAACCACCAACGGTGCGTGAGGATCGCGGTCAGCATCCGAATCTCACTAGGAACACGGAAAAGACAAGCGAAACTCACAAAGGCCGAACAGCGAGCACAGACAAACGAATACTAACACATGCAGTTGTTACATAGAATTGACGCAGTAAAACTTGCAAAAACAAAAAAAAATCACGTGTCTATTCGTACAGGACAGATGCCATTCGAAATGCTCAGCGCACAAAAGTTGCCCATCAAGAGCGTTTGGCACTCAAATCCAGGAGATCTAACAATGCACTGACAAGCAGAGATACGGTAGGCAGTCGTTCGCCTACACATCAGAACCACGACAATAACCCGCCGCACATGACGGGTAACACAACACGCAGTCCATACCAAACCACCTATGAAACCAGCTCAAAAAACTGTGAGTCACTAAGAGGACCAAGACAGGGCGGAGAACATAGTGAAATAGTTACAAGGCCGTCTGTAGGCCAACAACAGCCACATCATGTAAACCCAGCGAAAGATATGGTGGGTACGTGTGGATTACATCACTGGATACCCCGCGAAGAACATCTGTATCGGGCACTATTCTACTACAACTGTCCGCCACAGTTTTGCCCATCCAAACATCTCCACAGTCACGCACTGCGCTCGAGAATAAAACACAAAGACAGTATTAGCCACTCACCAATAACCAAACGACCCTTGACGCGACCTGGTCTATCATCTCGGAGCACCTAAAACAGGAGCCAAAAATTATGCATCAACAAGCAGCTACGATATCGCCGATAGTTGCCTTCATCTGATACTATCTAGTGGTGATCAGGAGATCAGAACAGCTGTTTCGTCACGATGACCATGCATGCACACTCAATGCACTCACCTGGCAATGAAACATCTGGTCAACAGAACAAAGGCCGAGAACGAAACGGACACAGCCATTCATCTGGAAAGAAAACAAACAAATCAATGGAGAAGTCTGAGTGAATTCAATCGTTCAAATCTGACTACGTTCTCACAAAGCAAAGAGACAAGTAGCATGCAAATTAGGCACTCGTAAATAATAGAAAAACAATACAAGTTCATCTGCAACACTTCCGACGCATAGCTGTCACGCCAGTCGAACGGAGCACGAGGACTGAGATACTGTCACGTTGCCCAAACCTACATGGAAGCAGTCGAAATGCCGAATTTCGGCTAGAACCACGGAAGTTTTGGTCAAAAAGTTCGCGCCTTAATCACTGAGCTATCCTGAGCACCCAGACGCGCACACAAATCGTGAAAGCAAAGTCACAACACAATATATCCTAACAATACACGAGAACACCCGTCCTCACCAACCGGTTTTACACTACAATCGCTTACACACACACACACACACACACACACACACACACACACACACACACACACACACACACACACACACAATCAATCAATCAATCAATCAATATCAACCGTCCCGAAAAACAGGATAAAACTTCATAGGCATAAATCCAAAAACAAAGGCACAATTAAATGTGAAATCACAAAACAACATCTCCGAAACAGGTAGCATCAAACAGATAACATCGAAGAGAATCGCGAAAATCGCAAGACAATCTACACCACTTCAGTTGAAAACCAATGGACGCCAAACAAACCGTGGGAAGCACACGCCACACGCCACACCAGAAGACGTCGACCTATCACACATTTCCACATCAATCCGTCATCGCAATCCTTTTCCGAATAAGGATTCGAGGGTCAAACACCGAGAACAATCCATCCAAGCAACATACAACGCAACAGCCAAGACACAATCTACTCACTCAGACATATCATGGGTCAAAGCCAGAACACCTACGGGATGGAGTGCTTCAACTGTAATTCCTAAATTCGGAAAGTGAACCAATCTATTTTGCGACAACCACCATAGTGTCTGCATGGTTGTCGTGGCGTACAAGGTGCCGGCTGGCATTCTTCGCTGAAGCTCAAACAAAAACCGAGAGATTCAGACCCGTGAGAACCAATGTGTGTTTCATCCTACACAACAAGCATTGATCATATCTTTGCCAACAATCAAAGGAATCCCACCATACGCAACTCCCGTGGACGCGAAAAAAGTTTGCAAGAAGCTTTCTGTAGCGTCCCTCACATCCAGTGGACGGGAAAGACTATCCCTGTCTTCACTGACTTTCCCACTTCTTTATTCGTGCGATCATGGGATCTTAGCTGACTATCAAATATATTCCGCCATCCGCTCACTTTCATCGAGTACGCGGCACACAACAAACCTCTTCTAAAATCGAATCATCTGGAGATGCGAGTTACTTGGAATCAGGCCAACAATCGTGCCACACGGTTTTGTACCCGCCTCTCACGCGCACAGTGTAAAGTACTACTGTCAGATCGGGTGATCACCATCATGATTATCTTCTTCTCCAGCTGTAAAAACCACGTACGTGCTGTACAGTGGTTATAGCCAACGATTTGCCAAGGGAAGGTGGATAGCTATGTATTGGAAGCGGTAACTGATATAATTGCTGCGGTATACAGAAGTGCCGGTGGACTTTCCAGTGAGGAAATCGGGAGGGGAAGCTACCCATGGAAGGCAACCGTTTGGATGCACGTGCACCAATGAGCGCGCGACTGGGCCATGTCTGACAATGTCTCTAACCATTGATGTGTCCTGACTCGGAGTCCCCGTCCAGGGAGACGGCAATGACCGGTGCAGCTGAGCTTGCTGATAATGGCTCCCACACTTCGCTGCCAAGTCATTGCTTGACCTCTCCCTGGCTCATCTCCACCCTTCACGTGATCATGCGAAACGACCTCTTCGAGGAAGCCGATCGACTGACACACGGAGCACGTGACCAAGCCAGCGCGACCTATGGAATGGGATCAGTTCATCTACCGAAAACCACTCAACGCACTTCAGCACCACTGGTCCGGTGCTCCCACCGGACTCGTACAATGCTCCGAAGACATCGATAGCCAAACATTGAAAGTGCGCAGCGATCAGGTCTCTGAGTTAGTTCACAATATGGACCGTACTGCAACATTGTAAACTCGATCCTACACAGGATGTCACGTCTGCGCCATAGGTGATACAAGTTCACAAAAGTTGCTCCGGCTTTCCCAATCCGGATGGAAACAATATCGTCTTTCGTTAGACCACCGGGAATGATACAACTACCCAGGTACACAAATATTCTACCACTTCAATCGGCTCATCCGCAAGCATGAGATTAGGGTTCCAGCCCATCCAGTCTTGCAGTAGCAATCTACACTTTGCAGGTGTAAATCGCATGCCAAACCATGAGGCAGAATTACTTAGATTAGCTGATATCGTACGCATCTAATCGAGTAAGGTCAAACCTAAGCCTCGTGACTGTGGATCACCGAATCGATGCGCGAAGAAAGTTCATCTATTCGGGCGGCTGAAGAAAGACGAAATAGCTTCTCCTGTCGAAAGCAACCAGGACAGTCTTTATCAAGCCTTCGCACTCACAGTGCTCGATTCTGCCAAAACAGAGGAAAATATGGCCAGTGAGAGCAGATAAACGAAGCCTCTCAGCCTTCGAACATCGATGTCGCGCAAGCATTGTCTGTAACCACGGCAAACAGAGCATAGATAGCGTTGAGGTTTGCCGAAATGGAACTCGGGAGAAACTACTCGCCTCCCGTAGAAAAGCTAGTCAATTCACACACGTACTTCGCATGCCGGGAAACAATCCGCCTCGTACAACCCATGTCGCCCAATCATGTGCTGATTGGCAACGCCTCAAAGATCAACCAACAACCTGTCAAAAGGCTTTAGCCCGCAATCCTAGCCAGGTCGACCTCCCCGGGTGAGTTCGAAACACTGGATGACATAGTCTAGTCACGCGGTCAGCGGCACTCCGCTACATTAGAGCTACGACCTTCAATGCGTAGCTGTCCATTGGCATCCTCTAGAAAAACAATCAGAACCATTGCATTCCGACACAGTTCCTCACCAAGTGTCCGTATGGAACTGATGCTAGCTGTCACCTTCGAGGAGTGGTCATCTACATTCCATATTCATCTTCCGACCTCGAGATAGCTCAGTGGTTAAGGCGTAAACTTACTGATCGGAAGGTTCGTGGTTTGTGCATCTCGACTGCTCTTGTCTAGGCTGCGGCAACCTGGCAGTATCGCAGTCCTCGTGCTTCGTTCGGATAGCATGGCAGCTAGACATCGAATGGGGTATTGCAGTGGGACGCATAGTCACCTTCGCCTAAGAACTGCAGCAACTATAGCAACTGCAACCGCTGCAGCTAAGTGCATCCTTTACAAAGGATTCATCAACAAGTAGATATCCATTCACAGAGTACGGAGAAACCGGTACATAGCATAACAAGACATTTGAAAATCACAATCCAACACATACCTCGTAGGCGAAACCTGCAAGTTACAACTACAAACAACGGTTCACATGTAACACGGCCAACGAAGCTGAGCACATGCCAGCCACCAAATGGGTGTATTCATCTTGCATTGCACTGAGTGAGCAACCCTCACATTGCGTCAAAGTGCGAATGCAGTAAGTGTGGACGGAAAACAACACAACACAAAGAACTACGGTCCATTCGATATACCTACAAACTCACCAAGCAAAAGCAATACACAATCAGGGGGAAAACTAAACCATACATATCTTGGAAACGAAAAATCATGCACCCAATCGTGTACTATCACAGGAACTGTCACCAGCAATCACATGAACCGCAGAAAGTGATTTTAAAAAATCGTTCAGCTGTAACACCCTTCCGGTGCCTAGCTGCCATGCCACCCGAAGGAAACACGAGGGCTGCGATATTGTCAGGTTGTCCAAACCTAGACAGAGGAAGTCCAGATGCAGAGGTCGGGTTCGTTCCACGGAACTTCCGGTCAGTAAGTTCGCGCTCTAACCACTGAGCCATCTCACGCCCGCTAGATCAGGTGCGACTGGCCCCAACATTGACTGGAACACATTTGTTCCTTCGGGCTTACGTACCATACACATTTGACACACGATGATAAACGTCCCTGCAACACATAGCGTTATTATTGAGGCCTCATTTGATGTGTTCGCACACCGACAACCTCACCATCTGTAATATCAACCCAACCCAACACAGACGATGGCGTAAGAGAGCTGGGGGAAACACCGGTGCCTAAGACCTAACAGCTCGACGTGAAACATGAAGGCCAGGCCTGCTATAATAGCTCATCAACAGAAACACAAGACAGAGGTGAGAACGTCACACCCCGAACTGTTTACGCTCCATCAACAATCATATCTTCCACTAACAGCAGCTGACTAGTACCCGTCGGCCGACTGGCCTATCGCGTCCAACTATGCCTACAGAAGCCCGCACTTGACACGTATCACCGAACACGGCTTGCGACGAGCTGCTATGTGGCATGTGTATCTCCGGACCGAAAGTCAACAAAACACTATCTCAATACTAGCCAGTGGGGAAAAACGCAAGAACAAAACAAAACCAACAATCGGTCACCGAAAACATCATCAGTCAGTCCGAACACTGGCAGAAACTCAATAGACAGAATGTGCAAGAATGTCACGTCGCAGACCAAGATGGGCGCCCACGCGACCAACCAACGATGCCCGTGTCAATGTCTGCACTTCTACGATCCCGTACACAAAGCACGAGAAGATACAGAGTGCCGAGTTAGACAATCAAAACACACCAGCAATCAAGTCGCTCAGCTAGCACAATCAATCAATCACCCATTAGAAAAATAACTACACAAACCGAAAAGAAGACCATGGAACTCACGCAATAGCAATATCGGTACCAAAAAGCGACAACATCCATGCACGGATCGGCTGAAATGGCAGAGCAACGAAACCAACAATTGCGAGTGGAATACACAAGGAAAATAGACAACGAAATCGATTGAATCAGTCCTGTTGAGCAAAAATCATGCATCAGTTTGTCGTAGCATCAGTGAAATGCACCAAAAATAACACAAAACAACATACTCACCTTGAGCAACCACCAACGGTGCGTGAGGATCGCGGTCAGCATCCGAATCTCACTAGGAACACGGAAAAGACAAGCGAAACTCACAAAGGCCGAACAGCGAGCACAGACAAACGAATACTAACACATGCAGTTGTTACATAGAATTGACGCAGTAAAACTTGCAAAAACAAAAAAAAATCACGTGTCTATTCGTACAGGACAGATGCCGTTCGAAATGCTCAGCGCACAAAAGTTGCCCATCAAGAGCGTTTGGCACTCAAATCCAGGAGATCTAACAATGCACTGACAAGCAGAGATACGGTAGGCAGTCGTTCGCCTACACATCAGAACCACGACAATAACCCGCCGCACATGACGGGTAACACAACACGCAGTCCATACCAAACCACCTATGAAACCAGCTCAAAAAACTGTGAGTCACTAAGAGGACCAAGACAGGGCGGAGAACATAGTGAAATAGTTACAAGGCCGTCTGTAGGCCAACAACAGCCACATCATGTAAACCCAGCGAAAGATATGGTGGGTACGTGTGGATTACATCACTGGATACCCCGCGAAGAACATCTGTATCGCACATTATTCCGCCGGACCTGTCCTCGACAAAGAAGCCGTTGGAATTTTATCGGGCATTTGTTTCGTATTTTACATGTACCATTTGGGAAGTGTAGTTTGGATAACAAATCAACATGTGATTATTTTACTTTGCTTACCCGTTAGTGAAAATGAGTTAGTTCGTTTAGTCAGCAGTGGTTGTCGCGCACATATCTTTGTGGGTCTGTGCGCATAGTAGCACCACTTAGTTGGCGGTGGCGACGAACATCGCGGCACACCAGTGGCCCACATGGGAAAGTCGGGCTATGCGCCTGCCGATGTCAGTAGACGGGTTAAACAAACTGAATATCTCCTAGTTCAGCACATTGTTCCAGACGCGTAGGCTTGCTGTCATTCCAAAGGTTACCCTGGTTTTGCGTTGAATGGTTCGCCTTCCTGCGGTTTATCAAAGGTTGGATGGCTTTCTGGGGAGGGAGAGGTACTTTCGGATTGGTTCAGTACGCTCGCACTTTAGTAGGAAGCAAAATGTTATTAGAAGCACAGTGTGTGGACCCCATTCACCGATTAGCATTTACTTGAAATAAAGGGAAAGAATGTTGATTATGTTCAGTAGACGAAAGAATGTAACAGCTGTAGGATGGTTTCACGCGTGCCTTGGAATTCTGCTAAGTATCATTGCCCTTATCTCTGACTGACGTGCTGATACGAAGCGTCAGGGCTTTTGCCTAAGTTTCCCTGGTCGGGTTTGTCCATAACGTTTAGCAGCTTCCTTTCAGCTGAAAGACATGAGTGATACAGCATTTTCCTCCTACCCGGTCACTAAGCGGCGATTTATGGTCCTTTAATCTAAGTGCAGGTGTACCTCTAAATTATCCCACACTACCGAGAATATGAAGTGTCATTTATGGTCGATAAAGCGAGGCCCACATTCTGTAAGTAGTCTGCTCTGAGCTGAAAGCCATTACTCTAAGGCGAAGATCATTCCAGTGGTATGCGAAGAAGTAATACAGAACAACGCCCTGGAGCACTCACGTTCGACCTCTGCCAGGCGGAATGAGCCTGATGATGTATGTTTGCTCTGAGAAACGTCATACACGAGTAGCTGGAATATTCTGGGCCCGGTATGTTCAGCATTCATCTAACCAAAATTAGACTGCTGACATTTAACAAATTTTCTATGGTTTAGGTAACATAACTGTCAAGTATAACGAGCCAAAAGCCTAAACAGCAGCGCTACATTGAGTATGCCACGAGCAGTGATACCTATCAATGAGCCCCTGTAAGCCAACTTGCTGGTGTGTTAGTCCAGTGGCGAAATTTATACTCGACGACAGTGTTAGTAGTCACTGCTCATGCCACACAAAATTACAAAGAGTAGTTAGAAAAGTGTTGCTCGGCGCACACACATGATTTAAATGCTTCCAAGGCGCGAAACCAATCTCGTTGAGATATCAACCAATCAGTTCTTTACGCGCCCGTGAAAATACCTCGCTGGGCCCACTGAAGCAGTGGTAAGGGAGGGTCCTGCCAGTGTCAGTCATACGGATGTTTAAGTGAGACGAACCAGAGAAACAACCAGATGTCCGGTAGTACTCCGAACCATAAGGAATCAATTTTTATGATTGGCTATTCCACAAACAGACGTTGAATATTGTTGGCTATTCCTCCTCCCTAACCTTTTCCGTCGGACGCACTTATATTGTGCCATATGATGTGCTAGTCCCGTGTTTTTCGGGGCGGTGAGAAACTTTGCATATATGAGCACAAAGCTACGCACATTCTATTTACGTCACAAAGCGGCAACATTCCAGTCTAAGGTAACCAAATGGTTGAGTCCTAAATTATTTATTATCTGAGAATGGCCCACATCCAGGCTAATTCCGCCATCCTTAAGTACGGCGCGTTCTCTTTTCCGCGTTTGCTGACAGTCTCTTGGTGTGCTTACATTGGCCACATTGTTCTCCGTTTGACTTCATGGTCCTACCCATCTCATTCATTGCAGCTGGCAATCGGCAGCGGCTCCAAAAGACACCGTCGCTGAAATAGCTGTTTTTATGTAAACCTATCTGCCCTCTCTTGGTTTGCTCAAAGCTGGTTTGTTGTTATGACGTTGCAAACCAGCTCTGTTTTCTTACTGTGCGTCATTCAGCTTGCGACCTAGTCACAGTAACAACTCTTACAGCACACGAGCGAATCCACATTATCTGTTGGTAAACGAAAGGCCCGTGTGCTTTGAAAGCAAATTGGACGTCTCTGGGTATTTCTGCCGGCTTTGATTGCACCTAATTCCGGCCAGAGGAAAAGCAGACCAGCGTGTGGAAATTAAATTCTTCAAAATATAGCCATTTGAAGTGTAAGTTAGATCCTTCCGCATCATATTCCTAGGACGGCTATAGCCTTGTGGTTTTGTAGCTGTCTCGGATGAAATGCAATTATCTTTAGGGCGCCACTGGAATTTCATATAGCCTTCAGTCGTACACAAGAACTAAAACTTCAGCTTGGAACAATGCGTGAAAAATTATTTTTCACCCGCAGACAAACTCTTAGTTGAACAGCATCTTTTTATGAGCCAGAGCGATTCCCCATCCACCAAGCCGATGCGCTTAGGCAGGTAGGTTACCAAACTAAACAACCTGAGATATGACTTTGCACATTTCACTGGTGCCCGAGTTTTGCCCATTAAATATACTGCTCTCCCTAATGGGGCAGAACGGCTATGTCTGCGCTACACAATTCCTGCTATGCTTACAAAGTCGGAGGTGAGAATTATGAAACCCTTGCGACACTTCACTTCGGTAGACAGGGCCTGATAGAGAGTATGAGCAAAAATGAAACCACGCTTCGTCTGCCTATTTGTAATGCGTGTGGTGTGCATGCCTACGATGAGCATACATTCGGCTACAGTTCAGCTACTGGTGCTATCTCGCTGGACGCAGGATTTTGATCCGTAAGTACATTTTCAAGCGTCTCGTTACCTGCCTGTTCATTGGCCGCAGAAACTTCTAGGGTGAACAGACTTTCATAGTCTACAATACAGCCTCAATCGTCCCGTTTTGGTATCCCTTTTGCTGGCCTTGCCCGACGAGCATTTATTTGTATGTCAATCTATGGTCTTAAGTCTGCGAAATATCTGAATGCTGCTGCCTAAAACATGGCAAACTATACCTCAGCTTAAGGGCACGGCGGGTAAGGCACATCACACAGGGAATGTGCCATATTTTTTAAAATATTCTCATACCAAATGTCCTGTTGCTACTGTAGATAAAGGATTGTATTATGTACAACGTATACCCGTCTACTTCCGGGACGTGTGGGTGAGTGAGGCGGGCGTTGAAGGCCCGGTGCAGCAAACAAACAACCATCACGTAGTGACATGGTAACTTGTGATGTGAGTGCTCCTCTCAACTGTTTGTGAAAGACTTGTTGCCGAGAAAATTCCTGTACTTCTGTACCAAGCGCCTCTCAGGGCCGGATGATCGGCGAATTCGCCTTGGGTTATCTTTTGATTCTCTGTTCTGTCATCACTGACTGACTGATGAGGATGATAATTGTGGGTCTACTTCCCAACTTGTGGGAAACATGCCAGTTGTGGAATGATAGGGTCGTTACAAACTGAATGCGGCGGGCAGCAACACACCGAGGAGGAAATTATAAACAGCGAGGCACGCACATTACGAGAAATGCCTCGTAGTTTTGAGAGCCAAAAACTAGAACAATGGCGCATGAGGCACGAGTAGCTCAAGGCCGAAGCCGATTGACTTGAACTAAAACTGATAAACCGTTGCTAGCCTTGGGTGGTCTTCGGCGGTTGAATCACCGTCTGGGGTCATTAATAGAAAATTGGAGGCGGAGACGGAGAAATTCTAAGTGGAGACAAATGGACAGTCTCCTTCCAAAAGTGTGGTTGACATTGGACCCAATTAGACTTGGTGTTGTCGCTGCTGTAGGAAAGTCAGGTGTAAAGGATATTTTCGACGGGGAGTTACTACTGATGCATAGGTCCGAAAAACACCGTAATCAAAATCCGTCAGCGTATGGAAGGGGCAAACTGAAGTCGCACGGCCGAGGCGGTCAGATTAGGATGAAAGGTTGAACGGATTAAAACAAGCCCATCCCAGTTGCGGTTAGGGCTATGTCAACTATTTGCTCGTAGCTGCCATTGCAGGTCCGAGTGGGCGAGAAGTGATGGTAGAGAGCAGAAAGAAAATAGTTGCGGTAGTACCATCAGACTGTGTTTGGCAGTGCCGTGCTATCATTGCACTGACAGCCCCCCCAACGGATGTCAAGAGTGCGAAAATCAGGCAAGTGATGGGCATTCCTCTTTCGGCTTGATCTGGGCTAGACGGGAGCTGATCACAGATGAAGTAAGGTGGAAGTAGAGCCGCGGTAATTTTGGTTCGGTTGAAAGACTATGAAAGTGTACCCCGGAGACCAGCCAGACTAAATGAATGATGACCATGCGGAGCGCTTGCAACAGCTCCTGCCGGAGTTCGATGTTTGGAAAATGGGGGAAATGAAGAGAGAATAGGTTGTGAGCGATAGCGTTTCGTGAGTGCGGGAAGGTAGCAAATAAAAGGGTGTCCAACAGAAAAATGGCCTAAAGGGGATGACAAAGCTAAGTGAACCTGTGAAAGGGTGCATTTTTGTTGGCCGGCCTGGCAGCCAAGGACTGGCTGAGATTGCCAATGTAGTATGAGGACAACGAATCATTATTAGTGGACTTCTAATCTAGGGGTATGCAGTACATCCAGAACCCAATGCAAGAGACTATCAGTAGCGGTAATACCTGCGTCTCGTGTTTGTACGGAAATCGCAAGGCCAGGGCAAGAGTAGTGGCGTGATTTTGGGAAGATGAGCGCTTGGCCACCGAAGTAACCAGCGAGGTGGATAACCGTTTGACTAGCCTGTACGGACGATGATGGTGTGAGTTAGACAGGGAGCTGAATTGGTTTTTAGCTCCACTGTGCAAAGTGTTGGGGGTCAAATGTTAAGAAGGATGGCAGACAGAAAATGACTGGTTGAGCGAGAGATTCCGAGAGAATGGATAGAAACTCTAGTGTAACTGGAATGTACTACATGAAGTGAACAGAAAGGTAAGAGTATGGTTCACCAGACACCGAGTCACTGATGTCAGTCCACGCGGTGAATGGTGCATTGCAAAAACAGCCAGCAGGCGCCAGCCGTGACAGGGAATATTAAGGTGTTTATATTTTATATACGACTACCTACGATCACTTCGTGGAATGAGCGGGAAGGACATGGGTCATGTTTGGCTGATGAAGTGGGCTTGGGGTGGTGCAATTTCAGCTAAGAAGAGGGTGGCCACGCTCTGCATGTTTTTGTCAACTGTGAGCCTCGCAGACTATCCTCAGACTACCCCATGCTCTTATTCATGAATCAGGGAAAAGAACAGTTGTCCTTCACCTGTATTTCGTGGTTTTGTCAGGTAAATGACAACCGTGACAAGCCCAACCCACCCACAGACAAATCTCAGCAGTGCTGTTCTATGGATTTCCTGAATTAAAGGCCAGGCTCAGAACCATCGGCGATGGGCGATGCACCCGTGCCACCCCGTGGAGGGGTGGCGGGTATACGAGCGCATCATCGTGCAAAGTGACGGGGCAACCCTCCCTGCCTACCCGTCCGCTAAACTAGGTTTTCATCCCTCGTGCATGTTACCACATCTGTAGGGTAACAAGCTACCAAGTCGTAATAATTACCACTTGTGTTATAATAAATAACTTTGGTTGCCAGATATTTCATCCGGTCTGGGAGAAAGCCAGGCCAGCAAAACAGCTGAGTCGGCCTTAAAAGGTAAACGGCAAACAGCCACCATGGGAGGCAAGTCGTGGGGACAAGAAACGGCAGCTACCAGTTGGGCCGTAGGCGTAGAAAAGAGATGTTCAGAACCCGTGCGTTACAACAGAAATACGACAGCATTTATGTGAACCACCAAGTCAAGCAGAGGCGCACCAAAATGTTGCGACTTTGAATGAATAGACTGAGGAACAAAACAAGAATTTCGTTCATTGCGCAATTTATGAACAAATAGTTAATGCTCGTGCGCTGTGTGTAGTCAGAGAATCTAAAGAACGAGGAAATGAAGCTTTGGTCCGGGTACTTCAGACAGACCTGGTCAAAGCAATGTACAAGATATTAAACATTCCCTCATTGAGCATCCCTTCACATTAAACATTCCCCTCATTCACCCTCTTCCCAAGCTTCAAACTTCGGCTGTAGTCGCGCAAACGCTCCGTGCAATTCACTCAATCCGGCTTGTCCCTGGTCTACACTCACATGGTCCTCCTACTGATTGGAAATTTTCCGTGGCTCTGCATCCGTCTGACTATCTGTATCAATCCCCTCGTCTAACCCAGATCCAGCTGCCATGGAAACGCGAATTGTCCGCCCGATTGCGGCAACCCTGACGACCTTTACGAGGCTGTCCAGAAACCGAAGTATGTCAGTGCAAGGATGGCATGGCACTGCCGCACCCAGTATGATGGCAATCCCGCAACTATTTTCTTCGGACTATCGACCACGGCCTCTTGCCCACTTGTACATGTAGTCGCAACTGCAAACAAATTTTTCACCTGGCCAAAACTGCCTTGTTCTAAACCTCTGAACCTATCGTTCGGAGTTAATCAACCTAGTCTCCTGCTGTGATTTTGGGTTTCCTCTTCCACAAGTTCAATTCCCTTCACGGTGTTCGTTTGGCTCTAAGTATTGGCGCTATCTCCCCATCAAAACTATTCTTTACACCTGACTTCTCTACAAAAGTGACACCAGTGAGTCTACTGGATTTCAATTTAAGCCATACTGTTGAGGCAAAACTTGTCATTTGTCTCTAGATCGAATTCTTCAATCTCCATCTCCATTTTCGCTTTTCGTGACACTATCCATTTACTTGACCGTCCGAGGCCACTCATGGCTAGCAAAGGTTTTCAGCTTTAGTTCATCTTTGAACTAGTCATACCACATGCCCACTGTCCCCGTTCTTTTTGGTTCCCATAACTGCGGTGACACTTCACATAATAAGCATGCCTCTTTGGTTGTAACTTCCTCTCCGTTGTGTTTGCCTCCCGCGTTCGGGTTGCAACGGCCCGATCATGCCTCAATCGGCATGCTCCCCTCAGGTTAGGAAATGACCCCATTATTGTTGTTATTATTATTATTATTATAAACTCCTGGTACATGTGTTTCATTTCCCATGCCGATTTAGGTGTGTCCAAGTCCATTACCCACTGTTTATGACCGCCCTCTTTTTCGCGCAATCCCCAGTACCTGCCAATCCCATCCAGTCGTGCTTTGTTCTGACTGTAATCGTGTGATCATGCCTCACGGTATGTCACCCACTAGTTGGGAATAAACATTATTATTATTAGAACTTACAGAGTTACCCAAAGAGCGGACTCTACTTGAGTGAACAATGAATAAGTCGTCTGGACACGGAAGCTTAAGGCCGAAGGTAAGGAAATATACCGGGGTCAGTGGAGGCGACATAAAAACACTTAAGACGACAGGTGCTAGACACTGAGCAACATATACTTCAGAGCGTAGTTGCGGACGCAGTACCAGGAAGTGAAACCCCTGAATAGAGGTGGGTAGGAGGTAATCAATGGCCAAGAACATTAAGGAGAGAGGCTGTCTCAGGTGTGAGTTAACGACAGAGGGTTCAACTCGGTAGGTGTACATGTTAGGATCAGGTTATAAGGCAATTGGTCTGAGGCCGCACATAACAAGTGCTGAGGACCGGTTTCACCCTTCTTGTGGCTCATTAGGTGGGCGCAGTTCCCGAGTCTTTGCCAACCCTATATTGTACTTGAACCCAAATTGGACTGATTTCTATAAATACACTCATTTGCAAACCAATTTGGTTTTGCGAGAGCTTTACCTGGAATCCAGCTGAATATTTCGTTTGTGATATTTTCAGGCCACCGATTGTGCTACACTAGGCTGCCTCATGTTTCAGTTGCTACGATATTTGAGATATCGCGATACATGCATATACGTTATGCACAAGTCATAACGTTGCTGAAAATTCTTTGACAGTCCACAAGGACTTAGTAACTAAGTGCTGCACATTTTCAAGACGGTTTGGCATGCCTGTTACTAATGCATGGAGAATCCAGGGCTAGATTTTAGAATGGATCTTACAAACTGCTTTAGGATGGGAATTAAACATGGTTTATTGTAAAAAGATCAGCAAATAGAAGCGCAGAGCTCCCGGGCTTTAGCCACTCTGTGCAACGCATGTTGGGAAAAACGCAGCGCGCACGATTACCTAGGACCAAGGTCTCTCACTCGGGAGGGGTAGGAATCGAGAGTCCATTGAAAATGAGCATCCTAGAAACAATCTTGGATCAATGTGCGAGGGATTAACATTTTGAAACGGCAAAAGGGAGGTCGGAATAGGAGGACCAGAGGGATAAATAATTAAGGTAAATAAAAGGATAAAGACTTAATGTTGACTAACATTGAAAGGGTCGCTGGCCCTGAAGGTGTCAGCCATCGTAATATCTTCGGCCAATAGAAAAAAGGATCCCTGGATGACCAAGTCAATTGCATTTCTGATGTGCAGCAAGAATAGATGATGGTGAAGTCTGCTACCCTGAATAACTCCGCTGGTGATAGGAAGTGGTGATGAAGAGAGATCCTCGATTTTAGTGACCTCGGTTCTCCCAGTGAAGTGAGCAATCAACGTGTGCAGTAGCTGACCACTAATCCCTGTAGGTCTCAATTCATTGAGGAGTGCGCCATGAGGGAGCTGGTCAAACGCTTTGCAATTACCCGGGCAGATAAGAATAATGCAGAGCTCGGTATCATAAGCAGACGAAATACGACCAAAGAAATCAACTTGGCGTGTGTCAGCTGACCACCGGGCTATGGGCCCAGACTGTCGAGTGTTAACGGACTCGATGGTAAGCAGGTAATCAATGGCGGGGACTTTAGTAAGACGCTCTATAGGCGGGAGATCATGCAAGTATGGTGCATGCCACGATAGATAGCTGGAGCAGTTCGTGGGCCTGAATTATGATGTGGAGCAATGATGAAGTACTTCACTGATGTGCAACTGTGCCAGTGTTGAGCGAGATATTACATAGATAAGGGATTAGGACGGAGATGTCCGGGCCACCAGATGTGATGATGAGCAAGTGAATATTGTCGCTGACCGGGCAATTGGGGTCTTCAGGGAGGGCAAGCGAGGAAGCCAATTCAGATAAAGTAACCGAGAATGTACAGAAGTTGGGGTGTTTCTCATCAAGAAATGTGGTCACTACACAACCAGGTGGAGAGCAATGAGTAGAAGGGGTCGGTGTGGAGGGACACACCAGCTAGCAAAGTGGGATGTTGGAGAATTTAGGACATCAACAGGGCCAGAAAAAGGCTTCCGTCAGCGGCTACAATACTTGGCATTGAAGAGGAACTAAAGAATCAACACCTGCGAAATAACGCTTGAGCACCACACGGTCAAGAGAGTGGGCTACGGCGGTAGTCTCCTCGAGCTTTCTAAGAGCCGGCTTGCCACTTGTAATCTCTACGGCGTGTTTGTTAATTAGAATGAGGATGGAAATAGCAAGGGTTTCACGGAAGGGCCTACAATACATCCCAAGTTTATGGCGTAGAACGGATAGTCTCCTGGCTGATCGACAACCAGAAACACAGGAAGCTTGTGGAAGCAAATAGATATAAGGGCGGTAAACGATAAATACGATTGTTATGCTTTGAGTGCCGCAGGTTTTGTGGCGTAATGAGATTGCAAAGGCTTCAAGGATGCCAGGGGAAAGGATGAAGGGGCTTAAGGGGGTATGAGATGGGTGAGTACTCGTTCAGCTGGTCACTATCAAGGCCAACTACTTCGGGTCAACTGCAGCAGTGTCGATGTCCAAGGTGTGCGGACCCCGTGTGAAGTGCCTTACAAGCTGAGACCAGCCTTTGATATTACGCTAGGTAAACAGATGTGAAAGGCGAATAGGGGGTTTGTGTTAGGTCCGGGAGATCCGAGGGGGGTTGAGATCACCGACAATTAATTTGAGCACTAGACCGGCACTAGAGGGCCCCTTCTTCTGGGTCGCTTCAGTATAGACAGAGGAATGTGAAGGGGGCATTTAGAAGCACCTGATGATGAATGACGGGTTAGCCCGACAGACAGAAAGCAAAACGGAGTCTGGAATGTCCACCAGTAATGGATTGTCAATAGGAGATACGGTATATGAATCAGTCAGCGCCATGGTGGTGGGTACGACGGAAACGGAAGATAGTGTGTCCTGGAAGGGGAATGAGGGCATCATGCATGCTTGGAGAGAGCCACGTCTCAGTGATGCATATGAAGGCTGGACAAGCTGCAACAGAGATAACTTATATGTAGTGCAATTTAGATAAAACAGAGCGGGTATTGATTAGAAGGATGAAGAATATTACTAGTGGGAGCAAAGGAGATAGTAGGGCGGGTAGTAAAAAGTTAATAGGCCAAGAAGATCAATATAGGATGGTACGGGGACGGGGAATTCGGCGGTTTTTGGACTGGGAACGGGGTATAACCAGTTACGGATGTGTAGGAATAAGATGCTGGGACATGCCGTTATGAACAGGGATACACTGTTAAGGTGGCTGTTCAGACAACAGGGTTCCGTGGAAAACGAGTTAGATGCTGATTCAACTAATCCTTATAACGGCTCTATCGAAGGCATCCGATTGTCTCCTTCACGGTGTGGTCTACCGTTGTGCCTCGAGTCCTCCGGAAGATGACCAGTTCCTCATACGAACCATTGGGCAACTCTCCTCCGGCTACCACTTCACTCATCTCCTGCTGGTAGGTGACTTCAACCCTCCAGAGACCCCTGGATGGAGCTCCAGCGCGTCGGATCAAGTGGACGTTTTGCAGAGGTGCTGACCGGAGTCGTTCAACAGAGCGCTTGGACTCAACATGTCGTTGCACCCATCAGATACCGTGCGGGCCAACAACAGTCCCTCCCGGATTTTGTCATCACCAACGAAAGACACTTCGTTGATCAGGTGACAATTAACGCTCCAATAAGACATAGCGATCACTGTGTGCTGACATTTGATTTCATCTGCTATTGGGCCAGAAATTCCGAACCGCAAACGTGGATTCGAAACTTCCGCCGTGCAAACTTTTCGAAAATGTGCATCTTTCTTGACCAAGTTAAACTGGGACCAGCCTCAGTGGAAGACTTATATAGGACTATTGTCCAGATAGTTCACGAGGCTGACGCGATGTTCGTCCCAAAATCCAGCACGCAGTCGGAGGAGCCGCAAGCTATCCAAAAGGATCCGGCGTCTTCTAGAAGGGGTGTCAAATATTTTTTAAAAAGTTGACTACAGGGGACGCAGAAGATGAGATGGCATTTCGTAAAATGCGGAACCGCTGTAGATCGGAAATCCGCCAATGGAACATACGAAAACAAGCCACCATGCTAGACCTCGCCCGGAAAAACAGTAGTGTACTTTTCGAATGCATGAGACGTCGCCGCAGAAACAAGCCATCCGCGTTTTCCTTGAGGGACAAGAAAATGGAACCCACGAGTGACCCAATGGTGGTATCTGAGTTCTACAGAGATCACTATGCAGGTCTGTATTCAGTCCCAGCGTCCTCGTCACATCCAACCTTGTTAAGGCGTACCTACGAACGACCTCTAACCGACTTTGTCTTCACGGTGGAGGACATTAGCCAACTCCTGCATAAGAGCAACCCATTCTGCTCGTTGGGGCCCGACGAAGTCCACCCAAGGATCCTGAAGGAAACGTCGTACACACTGGCAACTCATTTCCATCTGCTGTTTCGTCAGTATGTGATGAAGGCCACCTCCCCTCTGCTTGGAAGGAAGCGATTGTCACGCCAATCTACAAAACAGGTGACCGACTATCGCCTGACAGCTACAGGCCTATAAGCCTCACTAGCGTGCCATGCAAGGTGATGGAACGCATTCTGAAGCGAGCCATTCTAGATCACCTTACTTCCAACAACTTGATTTCTCCAGCTCAACACGGATTTCTCCCAAACCGTTCCTGCGTGACGAACATGCTCGTATTTATGGACAGCTTAACCCAAGCCAAGGACGAGGGACTCATATCGGATGCCATATTTTTCGACTTTTCAAAAGCATTTGATCGAGTCCCACACGTCCCTCTGCTCCACAAACTCGAGTCTTACGGGATTCAAGGGAAAATCCTACACTGGATCAAGGCATTCCTATCAGACAGATCATTCCGAGTGAAAGTAGGCTCGACCTACTCTTCTGCGGCGCCGGTCTCCATTGGAGTTCCTCAGGGCTCCGTTTTGGGACCTTTGCTGTTTCTGATATACGTCAATGACCTTCCAGATGTTCTTTCAAGTCCATGTCTACTTTTTGCGGACGACTTGAAATCGTGGAGTTCCAATGCCAGTGCCCTCCAAATTGATGTAGACGCCGCAAAGCAGTGGTCGTTGGACTGGCACCTTCCTCTGAATGACGAAAAGTGCGTCCATATGTCATTTGGAGGAGACTCAGCGAACTCCTTTGTCATGCATGGTGAGAAAGGACCAGAAGACATCACGAGGATAGATGCCAAAAAAGATTTGGGTATCTGGCTCTCTCCAAACCTGTCCTTCTCACTGCACCTTGAGAAATCGGCTCAGAAGGCATTCGCTGTTCTACGGATGATTCGGCGTACCTTCTCTCGTATTACTCGCACGGACTTCCAAATACTCTATGGGGCCTATGTCAGACCGCTCCTTGAATATGCCAACCCGGTTGTCTACTCAGGACGCACGAAAGACGTAATCCTCGTTGAGCGTGTCCAGCGAACTGCTACGAAAATGGTTGCTGGTCTCGGGTTCATGGACTAGGAAACGCGTCTCGCGATGCTTGAGCTCTTTTCCTTGGAATGTCGTCGCCTCCGAGGGGGTTTAATTCTTACTTACGCCCTGTTTGAACAAGGCTTGGCCAACAGGTTTTTCACCGTTGACCCAGCAAACACACGGCGGGGACATGGTAAGAAGAATTTTAAGCTCAGAGCGCACACCTTCGTTGGGCAAATGTTTTCTCATTTCGAGTGGTTGCTGCGTGGAATATCCTTCCTCAGACGGTTGTCTGCGCTCCTTTTGAAATCCAGTTCAAATCACTATTGGGCACTTGTTTATGCTAGCCCCCGCGCTGGCAAGCATACTGCCCAGCGCTGCGAACTTGAAGAGCAGTGCTACACTCTTTCCACTTGTGCCTTTCAGGCGAACAACAGCCGCTGAACGACAAGAACAAAATCTACCCGGGAAACTTGGGCGAAAGCCTCGATCCTATGTACCAATCCATGAGTCCGTGGATGCAGCGGTTGAACAGAAGTAGCTTGATGAATGTCAGGAAAGATTGGTGGGCCGGCGCAGTGTTTAAGTAAGAAGAGGTGAGAGTGAATGACAGTGGCATGGGAGAAAAGGACCAGCATTTTAGTGCCTTCAGCACCAAGCGATGGGCGCAGAGAATATGGGTAGTCAAACTGGGCTGATTGGAGTTGATATAAGAGGCCTATAGTGGGAGATGCAAGATGCGAAAAGGGGACCGGATGCAGCGAAGAGGGTAGTGGTGCAATCAAACTGAGTAGAGGAAGGTGCTCCGTTGGGGGTAAATAGGACTCCTCTGCTTGGTTCTAGTGGAGGCCCTGAAGTGGTAAGACGAAATGCAGTTAAAGGTTGTAGAGGTTGAGGCGCACGTGGCTTTGGAGGAGTGTGCGGCTGTGGTGGAGTAGGTAATTTTAGAGAAGAGATCTCAGGGAAAAACTAAACGGATGGCGGGAGGCGAAAGGTGATGGCTTCTGAGATTAGGTAATGGCAGTTGCAGGTTGCCAAGTGCCGGGTTTGCATGGTTTGAGGGTCCACAGATGTGCTGATGTATAATTCGTGGTATGGTTGGGTTTGTAGACGAGGGGCAAAGAGCTTGAACTTGGGGAGTTGATGTAAGAGAGGGCATTACAATGTACAGCAGGTGCTTGAATCCAGGGAAGCGCTTTCGTGGGGAGACAGTGTCACCAAATCAGAGGATGTAAAGGAAGAAAGTTCACTGTCGTCCTCGATTGCAGCCTTACGTTGAGGCTGATGATTTACCGCATCTTTTACATCAGCAGTCAATCTTGTTTGCGTTATTGTGTTTAGAGAAGAAATTGGTGGATGCTCAACGGTAAAAGTGGATGGTTCGTGATTATGAGGGGTAGATGCGGAGCATTTAGTCGACAGACAGGTTTGTGCGGCTCGAGGGCGCGAGGGCATGTGTATTCGTCACAGCATGGTGAGCCTAAAGGCTGACTGATGGAATACTGGGAATTTGAGCGCGACTGGCCAGCTCCGGCATTAGTACGTGACCAGCAAAATGCTCTAATCTACAGCGCTCCTCTCTGGACCATAAGCAGCGTTTTTAGGAGCTATGTATCCATTCTATTGGCCTTCCAGATTGTGGGTAAATGTGGATGCAAAAAATGGGAGGGTGACGGTTTTCAGTTCATTCAAAAGCACCTATACCTCCTCCTTTTAAGAGCGCAGAGGGAGAACAGCATCGCCTGCATATTTCAGATGGGCGAGGATTTCGTCAGAGGCTAGTTGAACATCGGGGTTTTGAGCGCCTTCCGGCGATTATTTCGTCATCTCATCGATCACGAACTTAAGGGGGAATGGAGAGAGTGGGCACGTTTTAAGAACAACCTGGTTGTGCGGAGGCGTTTGGAGGGCTTTTCGTATATTTCCACACATCTGAAAGTCTGAAAATACAAAGAACTTGCTTTGCCCACGAACTTCCGATCATACATCGGTAGTAAAGCGTGTCAAAGGGAACATTCCGACACCTGGTTTGGGTGCGCCTTGGAAATCCAGGGATACTAAAATTACGGGAAATTTACACGCGTTGGTTTGCTCAAGAACCTGATGGCAGGTGAAGGTTTGATCAACGAACCCCTTACCAGGGCGGATTTTCGCTTTTTATCTTCGAGTCAGTGTTTCGCTAACCGTCATAAGGCTAGAAAGAAGTGGCACCACTACGGGCAAACCGCTCAGAAAAGCGGTGAATGGGGATTTCACCTCCATCTATGAACAATGCGGGCCATCCATACTAGGGGTTAGGTTGCGCTTGAGTGAACGTATACAGTTAATAACCTTTGAGGCCGTGAAGGATCCCGAGCTCACCGTCAAAGTTTCTGCTCCAACCATAGGCCTCAAATGGCATGTAGCGATGATGCCTGTTGTTCGAAATATTCGGCCCACCGGTTGAGGCGTACATCTTTATTCAACACGGTAGTGCCACGTATATCTTTACTGGTTTCGCTTACTGGAGGTGCGCGATAACGACTCCCCCCGAAAAACCGAGATAATATTCGGGTATTAGCGGCTTTCTGGACCTATTCCATTCCAATGCGTTTCGTGTTAACCATACTTTGCGGTCGACCCACACGCTTGCCTTTGCATGAAGACTGACAAATTGTCGAGCCAAATTATGTTCAAAGCTGGCGGGGAAATGCCCTAGAAATTAAAGCAATTCTACTGTTCTGTCTTATTTCTAATACCTGACTGGCCCCATTGGCGCAGTGCTACAGGCAAAACTCTTAGCAGTGTGCAAGGTTAAGACGATCTTCTTCCGGAAGGGATTCGCATCTGATAGTGAGACCGTTGCAAGGCACTTCAACATACAATCTGCTAGTCCCTCTGTTTCTAGGCAACTTTTGCTCACCTTAAGCAGTCCTCGAAAACGATGGAAGAAACGGCTCTAAACGAGCTCGTGGCCGGAAGCCACAGGTGTGTTCCAAAAATTAGTGGCAGTTAGTTATCCACACCATCGGTAAACGGTAGCGGTAAACTTGGGATCGTGGTTGGCACTTTTCAGGAGGATGTCATATGGCTAAGCTGTTTCGCTTATTCCGCAAGCGATTACTGCATAAAATAGCCTACGGCCAGGATATGGCTGAATGTTTCATATGTATAAGGTTCACTCCATGTGGACTTTTCAAATGAGTCTCAGAGCATTAGGCTCACCCACTTGCGCATTCAGGTCCCCGGTGATCACAACGATACCTGGGCATTTAGCTCGCTGTAAAAGGGCAGTCATGACGTCACAAAACTTGTCTTTGATGGTGTAAGTTCTGCCGTTGAATGACGCGTACGCAGTCACGTTAAGTTGACAATGGTCGACTCCCCACTTGTGAGACTGCTCCACGAAAGTCGCTAGGCGAGCCATCCAGAGGCTACTAGTGTCAAGCACGCAATCTAGGAAGAATCTTTCAGCCCTTTGAGTGATGAGAACTCTAACTTGTACGCATAACACCACAGTGGTTTCCGAATCTTCCAAGGCACGCAGCCGGAAGCAAGTAGTGAGAGATGGGGCAGTTTGTGTAACTACCGTCTTCGTACTTTGAACTCTTGTTTCTGCCAAGTAGCACACGATCTTTGTGCAGGCCCGGTATAAGAGCAAGAACAGCTTCCTGTCTTGCATTCCTTAGTGCGTGGAAATCAAATGGAGCCAGATAGCCAGGTGTCTGAAGCTTCAAAAATGACTTTGAGAGGCACAAGCCTGTGAGAACTGGCTCGCGCGAAGAAATGCCAATGATAATGATAATGTTTATTCCCAACTTGTGGGTGACATACCGTCTGGCATGATCATACGTTTACAGTCAGAATGAAGCATGACTGGGGGATTTGCGGGTAGTGTGGATTGCGCGAAAAGAGGACAATGCCATAAACAGTAGGAAATATCCGATGAAATAATAGTAATAGGTTTCGTTCCTAACTTGTAGGGAACAATGTGCATGAGGTCCGACTAGTTCAAAGACAGCCGGCTGGCATGAACTAAAACTGAAAACCATTGCTGGTGATGAGTGATTTTGGGCGGTTGGGCAAATGGCCGGAGTCACAACGAGAAAAGTGGAGATGGAGATGGAATAATTCGAATCGGGAGCATATGGCGAGTTTTATCTCAGAAATGCGATTTAATCTGAACCTAAGCAGACTCACTGGTTGCACTGTTGTAGGGAAGTCAGGTGCAGGGGATAGGTTGGATGGGGACATAGTGCTAATACATAGGGTGAACCGAACACCGTATACGGATGTGAACTTGTGGAAGAGGCCAGTCGAATTTGTGGCAGAAAACCAGGCTAGGCAAATTTAATTCATCGGGTACGAAAGAACTCTTCCCAGAGACAGGGCCGGATGAAAAATTTGCTCGTAGTTGCGACTACAGGCTCGGTTGAGCGAGGGGTTGCGGTCGAGATTCTGAGGAGAATAGTTGCGGGAGCGCCATCACACTGGGTATGTCATGTCATCATTGCGCTGACATGCTCCGGTTTATGGACAGCTGTCAAGATTGGAGCGAGACGAACGGGTTCGTCAATCCTAATGGATGTTTCTGGTTAGAAGGAGGTATTGACGGTGTAGAGAAGGGGGGAGGAAGAAGAGTAGCGTCAGCTGTAGACTAGTTTTACTTCTTTGCCGTGCGGTATGCAGCGTTGCCAACCTGGTTGACGGTAATACGTGACGGCCGTCGTGGTACGCTCAGGGTAGCGAGGAATTTCCAAACTTGTTGGCTAAAATCTGTCACAATTCGGAGGGCAACATTCAGTACTCCAGCAGCGATCTGAAGGCTTCAAAATACTTTTCGGCTTGCCGGGAATATGGAGAAAACTGTCAGCACAAATTTTTCTCATATTCTCGAGGAACACACGGAAAGGGCAGTATGGGTGGTCATTGGGTCTTCTTATTTGAAACTGGACGGGGCAGCCTAAAACAACCTACCGCTTGTTAATGGAAAAAGACCAAACTTCCTCCACACTCACTTTGTTTTTAGTATCAGCAGTAGCTTCATAACTCAGTCATTTATAGTGCAAAAGGAAGTTGATTTTTTCTTCGGTCGCAGTGTGCATATAGTCACAATCGTCCATATCGAGTTACCTGAAGGCCAACACTCGTAAGACATGGATTTAGTCCAACCATGTGGCTATCACTTACCGATGTGGAGCCTCGATTACTGATTACCATTTTCTCTGGGACACGCAACTTGACTCTGATCATGCCATGGTGTTAACCCGGATACCACTTTGTCTTCCGTCATTGTTACGTTTGCGAACGCAGAACAATTCCGGAAACGCACAGTCATACGAATGGATACGATTGTTCGAAAGTTGAATGGAAACGGGTTGAAAAAGCCGTGTTCTCAACTTTTAGAAGTATCCGTCCGAGTCATCTGACTTGATGGAGTGAACATCAGACATTATCGGGCTCAGCAGGTTTTATTGCAATTAAGCACAATTTGCTAAAAGCATCGCGGGTTTATAGCGCTTGCTTACCGCTTCTCGCGCCGAAAGCAACATGGCGGCCCAAATTGCTGATCTCATTATATTTATTACCAAGGCTGTAAATAGATGATGCTCAATCAATAGCCCTTTGAGTTGGTTGGCTAGTTTATGTAGAGGTGCAGTCATCGAAGACGACACACCGTTTCACTTATTCCTTAGGTCATCAATCACGAAGTAGGTGTACACTTTCAACTAACTATCCAAAGCCAGACGCTCAAAAGTACCCACCGAAGTCCATCTGTATTGTCTATATTTTGGACATTCACGGCGTTTTATGTACGTCGAAACAGAGAAACCTGTTGCCTGTAGGCATAATTCACATCCAAAATAACCACCGCTAGCTTCTGGTACCAGTGGACAGACTTTTCCGTGCACGTTTCTAGGAACCAAGGACAAAGGTCAAACAACCTCTTTCCAAACAAAAAAGATGGAAAGCTGACTCTGCAACTGTAGACGATTCGGGTGATCAGCATTTTCGTTAATTCATCGGCAACACGCCGCTGCATCTCAGACGATGGTTTTACATACATAAACTGGATGCATCATCCTCATTTTGCCTCAAAACGAGCTTCGGCTCACCGGAGTCTGTCAAAGAGAAACATAATGAATGAATTTACCCTAATTAAAAAGACGCCATCCACAGAGCCATGTAATCTACGAAGGTAAAAAAGCCTAGAATGTACTTGGCCATTTAAAAAGGTGCCAAACCCACTAGCTATGACGAACTCTTAGGCCCCGGATTTACCTGACTAGGTGCCCGCCGCAAAAAACCTTTATGGCACAATGGTAGCGAATGGTTAACCCTCGGCATTTTCGCATGCTTACGTGTAATTCTGCCATATGTGCACCACTTAAACGAAAAGAAAGCAAAGTTGCAGAAAAAGGTGAGAGAGGACGGCCTTGTCTTACACCAGTGGATGTGGTGAACTAGGACGAAACTTGCCGATTACTCGCACCCATCACAGAAGATTGCACAGGGTCCTCGCATTACGGAAATACACTTGGATGCTAAATCCTTGATCGACGGACACAGCCAAAAACCCTGACGACCCACGGAGTCAAAAGTAGATTTCATATCCAGAAAAAAGACCACCGTAGTCCGTTTAAAAAAGTGGTGTTGTTCAAAAGTTGTCGCAGTTTAAAACCATGACTGACGCATTCTCGGCTAGGGTGAAACCCAGGTTGATTCTCAAGAAACGGTCCCATCCGATAACCAATCAACCTGCACAAGATAGTTCCAGAGGTGCCTTAGATGCGGTATGTGTCAGGTTGACGCCACGAAGGTTCGCGCTGGACGTTCGTGCGTCCCTTTGATGGCTGCAGTGATGGGTGAGGCGCTCCATTCCACTGTTATTCTGCTTTTCTTCCAAATCTGTTGCGGTGCCATCGTCAGAGCGCTCAGAGGTAACTCGAGAATATCTCTGAATGGTACGAGGTGCAAGCCATCCGGGACACACTCTGTCGTGTTGAAGCAGTGATATCTCATTCCCGGATTCTGGTTGTCGACGCAGGCCTGTTCCATTAAACTCGCTTGATTTTATCAGGGGTTGTGGTAAGGCATGTTAGCTAAACTGCTTTTTGAATTGTTTAGCCTATCGCTGAAGACGAGGATGCTACGAATGGATTATCTCTCTGTCGGTTCCGCCCATTATTTAGCTGAGGACTTTCTTCTTTTGACCAGTTTATACAGTCGGCTGAAATGGGTCACAGCCACTACCCGCAGCGAAAGCTTTCTTCATCTCCAGAGTCTTCTAAATCCAACAGTATCTTGTATCGTCTTCTAACCTGCTGATTTTCCAGTGTTTGGGAGAACTGCTCGCGCCGTCATAGTCGATTGCTGTTGGTATGACCTTGGCGACTCCAATATTTTGTAGTCTACAATGGGAAAGCAACCAATCAGCAACAGGAGTTCTTCAGTGCTCGGTGTAAGCCGCCGGATTTCGTTATGTCCGTTAGGGGAGGCGATCGACTCACACCCTTAGTGGCTAGGATACGTGACTTTTTCCTTCAAAGAAAGTACAACAATTCACTCCGTTATACTGAAAATTATTCCAAACGGACCCAACCCCCACCGTTTTTGCCTGACGGGCGCAACCACAATATTGCCGAAAATGCATATTATCTGAGAGATGAAAGAAGGCAAGTGTCTCCACCAATTGAAGTCTTTTTATCGGGACCCAAAAGACTTGCCGAATCTGGAAGGTGCGTATTTCTTTTTACGTGAATCTTGGAAATGCCAACCTTTTGTGAATGCTGATTTAGTGTATTTCATTTCACCTCATTTCGTTCATTCCCCGTCAAAACAACCGATCATGAAGTACTAAAAACCGTGATGAAGCCGTCACTGTTTAGTCCACAAAGCATCCGGTGCTTGGTGTTTTCGAGGGTGAAGAAGCACAATAAATGGACTGTTTTCCAGTTGCTGTGGAAATACGCGGATGCAACAGCACGTGCGGTTGTCAGCCACCTAGTGCTATGCTTAAAAGCTTTATTCGACCTAATCGAACGTAGGTCGTTTCGCCGCGCACTATCCAGGTACCGGCAATAGGCACTTACATATCGGTCAATGGTTTATTTGTTTGTTGGCGTTAGAATTCTGGGGAAGTCTACATTGTTAAAGCACACAAGTGTTACTCCATAATCTAGACGATCAGGCCACTGTTAGCCAAACCTTTGCCTATTAACCAGCTGGGTGTGAGATGCTCTGTGAGTGTCACATGTACACTTCCCAAATGGTTATAGAGATACAAAAACCGTTACACTGCGACAAGGTCCAAGGGAACGTGCGTAAACTGTTCCAACTGATACGCGCAACACGCCAAAAGTGGTTTCTATTGGTCCAAACTATCAGTGGTAACAGCGCTTCACTTAGCTCCAAAAAATTGGATGCCTGGATCGTTTGATTAAACACTTAACGACAATCCAAATCACCACCTTCAGCTGCCTGGCCAAATCTCCAACCCGCAATACAGCTGTGGAGAGTGAAATTGGAAACCCTGATGACTTCGGAAATAAGAAGTAGCTTATTTACCTCAGGCTCACCTAGCTGTTGATCCTGATAGGCTCTAACCCACTCTATTTAATGACAGTTGCACTCACTCGGTGCTTTTCTACCTTATTTGCCGCTGTCTGGGTGGAAGAGACCATCCTTTCGGGTAGAGTCAGTAGTGGTGCCCATTTCCTAAAGGGGTGCTCACGGTGGGTATGGCAATCAGTGGAATTCGATTGACCCTCGTTGTAAGCACACTCTTTGCGTCACTGATTTTACGTTGTCTTCCGAAGGCGCTTGGAGACGGGGGTCAGAGAACAGCAAACAGGATTCCGACTAGGCAGGGTCTGTGTAAACCACATCTTCACGCCTCGTCAAGTGTTAGAGCAACGACCAGCTTATAGATACCCTACAATCGGGATGTTCTTTGACTTCCAGAGGGCGTCGATTCTTTCGGCCAGTTAGGTCTTTTCAACACACGCATTGGGGTATACCCCAAAAGTTCGTGAATGTCATGCACCATTTGTATTCACGTACTTGTGGACGCATGTGAGTGTCTGGGGAGCTATTCAAAAGCTTTCCAACAAACGGTTCGGTCCGTCAAGGATATCTACTCTGTTTTTGTTTACTTTCACTAATGGGGTGATGAGGCGGACATCGGAAGGCCTAATCAACTTGAAATGTGCAGACGACCTTTTTGAAGAACTGGAGAAATCGAAAAAAAATCGTCCAACTCTAACACCCTTTCGGTACCTAGTTGCAACATCACCCGAAGGAAGCACGGGGGCTGGGATACTGCCAGGTTGGCCAAGCGTGGACAGGGGAAGTCGAGAGGTAGAGAGATGATGATGATGATGATGAGAGGTAGAGGTCGGTCTCGGACCACGGACCTTCTGTTCAGTAAGTTTGCCTCTAACCACTGAGCCGTTTCGAAATATAGGAAAGATGATCAAGGTCATCCAGTCCTTCGGTATGTGTCTTGAGCCCACGAAGTGCAAAGTCATGGACATATATTTTTTGAACAAGCGTCTGAAAACTCAAGGAGTGACACTGGAAGTTGTGGATTGTTGTATGTCTCTTGGCATTATCAGCTCTGACGGTAGTGTAGCGGACTAACTGGATGCAAGAATCTCAAAACATAGGATTGCTTCTGCCAATTGGCGCCACTAGTGGCGTCAAGGCAATCGCAGGGTCTCAAAGGACTCGTATGCAGTACGGGCCGTATCATTGTACGGCCGCGAGACTCGGCCACTACGGGCAGAGGTCGTTTGTCCCCTGATGACCTAACTATTGCTACAGTCGGCTAATTTGGAATGAGTTGGCCAGGGGACAGGTTATTGGTAAAGCAGAAGGTAATTCCCTCAAAGTCTGCAACCAGAACTACAAGCTGATTTGGCTGTGTCATGTGTTGCGCATGCTGAGACGGGCGATAGACAGAATTCGACATCCAAGAAGGGAATGGGGAACGTTGCGAAAAACGTAGATGCTATTGGTGCTGTTCTCCTTCCACGATAGAGTCCATGCTACTATCCCAGTACTTGGCTGGAGACAATAAACGATATGGTGGTTAACTGATATCCGTGGTGTTCATGCTGTCACTTTCTGTTAAGTTTTTTTTGACTGTGTTGGGGGTGTGAGCATCTGGGATGTTATAGGCTAGCCCTAAGTTCCTCCCCCTACCCCATTTTTCTTCCTTCATTTATAAGGTTTTATTCGAACACACTGATATGGTTGTCCAATAGTGAAGCACCAGCGTTCTCATTTGGTAGTGCTGTCATTGATGATGACGCCGAAAGCTCCTGCACAAAAAGTGGTTTTCGACAGGGATGCTCCGTCCCTACATCCCCATTGAATTTCGTAATCCGTGAGTTGATGAGACGAACGCCAGGTATTCAAAACCCTGGAGTTCAAATAGCTGCTGATGAAAATGCTGTCTATCCGAGATGTGCAGGCGACATCTTTTTCGTTTTCGGATAGGGTAAAATGTCTCGAGCGTTTTCGGATGGACTGACCAAAGTCACACTGTCCCTTCGCAATCGTTTCTCATCCACAAAAAGTGGACCCGAATGAACACGGGATCTTGTGACGACCGGCAGCTCCGATCGAAGCCAGGAAAACTAAACCAGCAACAAAAGACTGTGATGGCGCGCGAAGACCACTCGAACGCCGAATAATGAAGAGCCTAAGGATTGACAGAGCGATGGTGGATCGCAAAAACCCGTGAACTGTAGAAGTCTCTTGCAACGGGGAAGATCAACACGTTGTTCCGGATAATCCGATCAACTGGTCCGAGGAGGCTGGACTTTAGTCAGACTATATCCGATAAGGATGGGACCTCAGTCCGTTTGCAGATGCATCGTCTTAAACGAAGGGCTGACAATCTGGGCAACCTGACGGTATCCCAGCCATCCTGCTTCCTTTGAGTGGCATGACAGCTAGGTACCGAGAGGATGTTACTGCTAAAAGATTTATTTGTTTATTTTATTTCATTTTGATGCAAGTGTTGGAATTGCGCCACTGATTCCGACGACTAACAATGGTCGTATTTCTTAATCACAAGTCTGCTGTTGGCTGTTGGTCGTTGGAGACTGTGGCAATCCCTGGCGATGAATGGTGTCGCGTCTAAATTCTCGTCTCTTATAGAGGTTTTAAATGCCTTCTCCGGTGAGCGCATACACTTCCACGCCGAATTTTATCCTGTGTTCACTACATCTAGTGGTGTTAGCCAAAGGTGTCCTCTGTCGCCGGTGCTCTTCAACTTCGATAATCGATATGCTGTTTGAATCTTTCCGGATGTAAACCGCGGGATAAGGCAATGACTAGTGGCCCTGTCAGATGTGGCCGTGCCACGTAGGCGTAGGCGGTCTTACATAAAAAATATCACCTTCCTTGCTTAGCTCTCCATCCCCGCCTCACCTAACAAACAGAATCATCCGAAGTCAGTGAACTGTTTGGACCATCATCTCCAGCGTGTGGCTGTCATTCTCTTGTTCCTACTCATATCCATCTGAGGACCGCTGCATTTCTATGCGTGGTTTGTGAGCTGAAAAGCCGACTGATATAATGAATTGCCATCGCTTGTCCTTCATTTATGCTTGGGTTGGAAGTTCCTTGACTTAAACTGTGAGGTCGCAAGGCGCGTGCGGACAGATGGTAAGACGATGGTCAGTTTATTCAACGTCGGTTGGAGTTGGCCTTCGTCTTCAAAGATGAGGGCGATGTCGTGTGCGTACTCCAGATCGACGGTGTCCTCGCCAGCAACGATTTGAACACCCTCTCAGTGTTCACCTCATTATTTCATCATCAGTGAAGCTAAATAAAACAAAAGGGTGTGCAATGAATCATCTTGGACTCACCCTGAACTGCTGGTAACCCCTGTAATCCACGCGCCGGACTTATCCGAAGCCTGACCGTTTTTACTTGTTAGTTATAACGTTCTCATGGTTGTTGCGGAGAAATTGTTAGACGTCAAACTGATGGGCTTAAGAAAACTCAGTGACCAAGGCTGGAACTACTGTCTCATTCGAAGTTTCTTGGATTGCAATCGAGCGGTAGCTCAGCCTCCGTACTGGATTCACGTATCGTGGCAACTGTTTCAGGTAGATCATCTTCACTGTTGACACTTTCACTTCATCACCGTATAACCACAAAGTTCATCTACTAATACTTAGAGCCTTAGAATGGGAAGAGAAAAGATTGCGTGAATGAGGAGATCTGGTGATGGCCTATCGCAAGAATTCTGAAGTTCCTAGCCCTCAAAGCGCTCGTTTAGATAATCTGGAAGGGAGCTGACAACTTGAACGCCATTGGCATCGATCAGCCACCATTTCTTGGGATGTCTCCAGCCAAGTGCAGGAGGAGTCACGGGGACACCATCCTGAAAGGCCTACAACACCAATAATACCCAAACTCCTCGTAATCTCTTTCACACCCTTCCGCCAAATCATACGCTGTTGGTGCTACTCGCCTTCCAGGATGGGGACCGCGTGATCCCCAGTGTGCCTGGTTGGAGACGCTGCAAGATATGGCTGCCAACCGATGTCAGTGGCGATCTTGTTGTCAGTTTCTATCCAGATTGCCTGAATGAGTGTTTGGAGGTGTAGGCACCTCGGAATGATTGTAGTAAGGCAGCAATAAGTCCCCTCCCCGTCTATCTTTATTCTTTTTCTTCACAATAAGGCTTTCAAATAAATCATGGTTGTACGACAGCGAAGCATCGGTGTTCAACACTGATGTCATGCTGTCGATGATGATGATGATGATGCCAAATCATACGTTGTCCACCTCGCAATCTGCCCCATTCTGAAGGAGGCAGGGAGAGCAACACTAGTCCCGGTAGACGGTAATTCGGCATGCCTATCACATGGCCGAGCCACCGCAGTTGATGGCACTGGACGTTTTTCGCGATTGAAGTACCTGACGCATAATCAGATACCCGTTTTCTAATGACCTCGTTACGAATTCGTTGACATCGTCCGACACCAGCAACTCTTTTATGACATCGATGGTCCGATATCCGAAGACACCTCACATCATATGCCCGCAGGGCCCAAGTTTCACAACTGTACAACAATGAAGGCCTTACTGTAGCCTGGTACATGCTACCCTCGAGACCCAGTGATATGCCGTCTTGACGCAACAAGTGGCACAAATGAGCAAATTCGGTTCGGGCCTTTGAGATTCGTGCGCCGAATGCATCAGACACGGTGCTGTCAGAGCTAATGCAACTACCGGGGTATCTAAAATCTTCCACAACCTCCAGTGCTTTTCATTGAATTGTAAGGGGTATGTTCAGAGACTACACGTTCTGAAGCATGACTTTGCACCTTGAATATGCAAGTCGCTTACCGGAGGATGTTATGATGATGGTCCGTTTGTTCAAAAAGACTTGTTCTTTGCCTTCGTCTTCAAAGTTAAGGACGAGATCGTCGGCGTACTCCAGTTCAACAAGGTTTTCGTCAGCAACGACTTGAACACCGGGGCTTTTTGAAGAAAACCAGCTGACGCTCCTACGCCCAGAGACAAGTGAATATACGGATCGGATCATGTTCACAAACTTTTGGGGCATGCTCTTTTGAGCAAGTACAGCTAAAAGCATTGGCCGATCGACAGAATCGAACGCACCCTTGAAGTCAAGGAATACCAATTTTGTGGGCCGTTTGTGCATGTGGTGTTGCCTGACGGAGTGTGCAGATGTGGTAGACGCAGCCTCTACTCGGTTCAGCTCTCGTTTGATGCTCACGGGTGCAGCCATACGACGACGAAGAATCAGTGACGCCAGAAGCCTTATCACAACAGGAATCAAACTAACACCTCAGTGGTTAATACATTCACTGCGAGTACCCTTTTTGAAAATGGTCACTATTATCAGTCTACCCCAGTTGTCTGAGATGGTCTGTTTCTTCCAGATAGACCCAAACGAGCTAGACAGGCACTAGCTGAGAAATCCACCGCCATCCTTGAACAGAGCAGCTGGAAGCTCGTCAGGACTAGCAGCACGTTGACGCTTGATTAGAGATATACACCCAGACACTTCTGAGGTTGGAAGCGGTTCTTTTTTTACAGTCCACCTTTGCTTTGAAGGCCAGGATTCCGGATTGGAGGTAACAGTTGGCCAACTGAATTGTTGTTCGAAGTACTGTGACTACTGTTTCAAACATACTGCTTTGCTAGATATCAGATAGCCATTTTGGTGCCTGATAATTTCGCTGACAAGCTTCCCAGGACCAGTCGAACGAATCAAGTGGAACAGCTTGCGGGTTTCTCCATCATTTCTCGCACCTAGTATTTTTCGAGCTTTCGTCTCTATCAAGCTTCTCGGTCTGCACGGATACTCAGTTTTACCTGCTGTCGGATGGTGTATCCGATTGAGTTTTGGTTACGGGCCTCCAGTTGAGCCACGGTGCTATCAGAGATCTAGCGTTTGAATGAGCTTGGCTGGGTTGTATCAAAAACGGAACTTCCAACTCTGAGTGGCACTGTGTATATCTATTCCTAGTGGCTGGTACTATCACATATGGAACCCTCCGGTAGGTATTGGTGGAGCTGTTTCTGAGAGTTTCGTTTGAATTCTGGTCCCATTAGGTTCTCTGGCTAAGCGGGGTGTGCGAGTTTTGCGTAGCCCTGAATAGCACAATGAAGAGCAGCAGCGCACAAGCGCATGATCGGAGTCCACGCTGGTGTTCCAGAAGGAGTGACAGGCAGTGATCGACCCTCGCCAATGACAACTGACGGCTATGTGGTCTATTTCAATTCGAGGCTGGTTCATTGGTGATCATCATGCTCACAAACGATTTCCGCTGTTCCGTAAATTAGTAATGCCTAGGACCAGTCTGTAATCGGCACATCCCCAGCCGGTGCTCTCTGTTTTCCGTGCGTCTCGTGTCCAATGGAAGACGGCCTGGGTACTGATGAGATAGTTTACATGCCATCAGGCATATGATTGGTTTTCTATATATATATATATATATATCACTTTGGGGATGAGAGGAGAATCTCCATTACTATCCAGTTGCTGTGTAGCTTCGTCTACTCAGCTCTCCGCAAAAAAAACAGCTTTTTATTTCCAGTATAAACTGGGTTGTCGATAGTACTTAGTGTGATATCCGATCTTTGTTGTACGGCAGTGAAGCATCAGTGTCAACACTGATGTTGCTGTCTTTGATGATGATGATGATGATATCCGATCTTAGCATCTATATGCAGGTGCACGTTGTCGTCAGTTGCAATCTGACTTTTTTGCACGATTCTGTTGGTTATTTTTGGGCTACAATGCTCCCATCTCGGGTACCCTCCCTCCGGCGTATTCCATAGTGTTCCCTGGACGAGTGTTTCCTCATTAGATGGTTACCAATAAGAACTTCACTGCATGGTTTCTGTGGTGAGGCAACAAACTTTTATAAGGGTCTGGGTATTCCCAACAGCTCCCACTGGACTAGGGTGGAATTTTCTCTTGAGTAGATCTCTCAGATACTTAACGCTCCTGAATGCTCATGGTTTACACGGTGAACCTGTTTAGTGATCGTTATCCTCCTTCATACAGGCCATAAAGATTTAGTGTTTTTTCATCTTTCTAAACTCGAGTGAAAGCCACAAGACACAATAGGTTGTTATTAGGATGCACTCTTATGTAACAGCAAAGTCGTTGGTAATTGGGAACCCAAGGAGTATTCGATTATCCGTATCCCAGCTGCATTACCTTCGGTTGGTATTTCAGTCATGAACGGTTTCAACAAAGGGTGCTGTGGGCATATCCAGGTCTGAGTTGTCGGATATGTCGAGCCAATATCCAATTAAAAAGTTCACTGACGGCGGGTTCGTAAATCTTATGCGCTTATGACGTTTGATGTGAGAGTCAACCGGGACACCTGGGCCAATGGCGCAAGACGTTCCCATTGTCATATTCCCTCTTGGCTAGCGAGTTAACCATGGTGATATCAGCCAGCATATCCATTCCTGTTTTCTAGGGCTTGGCTTGGGAAAAGCTTCTTCGCCTCCAAAATCTTTTTCTCGGTGGAAATGTTTCTTCTCAGTGGATTCCTTTGAAAAGGGGAATACTACACAGGTGGTTCTGAGGTGGTACAATCTTCAGGAGCTATGGTGGGCACCTAAAACGGTTTGAATAACCTGTCAGTTTCCAACAGTTGAATTTTCTTTCCTCAGATGCGTCTCACGGATTGGCCGTATTTTAAGCAGTACACTAAAACGCACTTAGCGCTTTCAACCATATGTGGGTGGTAGCAAAAGTTTCCATTAGTTCCTTTGGATGTGGTATCACCATATTTTCCCTCATATTTAAAAGGAAGGTCTCAGCGAGATACACTCATTTGCAGACAAATTTGGTTTTGCGGAGACTCATCTGGAACCCAGCTGGATCTCTCGTTTGTGATGTTTCCAGGCCACTGAATGTGCTGCACCAGGCGGCCGCATGCTTCAGTTGCTACGATACGTAATGTACTACTCATAAGGTTGAAGGCAAAAACACCTTTAAACAAGAGACCTTCCGCTACAGGTTTCGCCCTTCTAGGGGCTCATCAGGTAGGCGCATTCCCCGAGTTTCCCTCAACCTTATGTTCTACTTTAGTGTAGTTCGCTAATTTCGTACAATTTGGTTTCAACTAGAACATAAGTTTGACGGAGACTCGGGGACTGCGCCTACCTGATGAGCCCCTAGAAGGGCGAAACCTGTAGCGGAAGGTCTCTTGTTTAAAGGTGTTTTTGCCTTCCAGAGGGTTATCCCTGGGCGTTTTGTCAACCATTGGTATTCGAATAGATGTGATTTCCAGATACCATTTTAACTTACTTGTGAGCTAGGAAGCAACTTTTTACTACAATTCTGCTTGCTGTTGGGTGATTAGTTATGCTTAACTTGCACTTTACCTTTCATTTGTTGTTGTACAACATGAGTGAATCTCCCACATTTAGTTTGTCCCTAGAGTGTAATTTTGGCCAGGAACACCGTTGGAGTGAACTTCGTACTGCATAATTGCTTAATTGGCCCCCCTCAGAAATCTCTACTGCTCAATATTTGTTAGAATCATTCATAGCTTGTCGCGTATACGTATGATTAAACTCACAGTATTTCGCCGGTGTAGCTGAATAGACCGGTGGGTATAAAGCAGTTAGAGTATGTTTCACTCCTGAGTATGGCAGCAGCAGCTCTTATCCCATAGCCTTTTGGGCCAACAGTTTCCAAGGTTCGACTGTTTTGCTCCACTTTCTTACATTTGGTATCCAGAAGCATCGATTCTGGAATTTAAGAAGCCGACTAGTCCCTTATTTATTTTATGCCACCCCCATGTTGAGTTTTTGTAGGCTGAAACGTAATGCCTTGATGTCACACTGATTCGTACACTGGCCGCGAAACCAGAACCTGAACGTTGCTTCTGTTTTCAAGGCACCTTCTTCCAAGCGCAATTTATGGGCGAAAGTGACAGCGTAGGCATTTTTTGTGTTTGCTCCTGAACTGCCGTAAAAATTTATTTCTAACAGGTGATGAATTCAAATTTAACTGCACACCATGATGGCAGTGTTATGTTTAGCTGGACATATCATTTCCGTATATTTAAGCTGCCTGTCAGCTGTGGATTGGTAGGTTTAATCGCAGCACCTGTACCAGAAGCGCTCACGAAAAAGCACTTCCAACATCCATAGAGAGCACTTTTTAAGTGCTGTAACACAATGTTACGGTGCTGTTTATTAATCAAGTCTCACGGCGAATAGCTGAGCTCTCATGGGCCACTGCGACACTATGTCAGAGGTCAGCGGTTCAGCTCGGGCTAATGCTTGGTAGCTTTTTTTCGAACATGCAGTTTGCAATAAGGATTGAAACCGATAAAGTTAGTAAATACGATGAAGAACTCTGTCGCTTCAGAACCATGGTCACACGTACTGAACCACAATCGGTTTTTGGCAAACCATTTACGTGCTCCAAACTATTAAGAGGTATCTAGTGCGCCGACCGCTGTTGAGTCGTGGGACCAAGTAGGATGTTACCCAATCATAGGCGTACGTACTACCTTCGTACTGCTACGTCGTTTAATACTACGTTGGCGTAGTTTTTAATCTCTCTGCAGGACAGACTACTTCCATGGAGAGATAGCTTAGCGGTCAATATGGGGACTTACTGATCAGAAGGTTCGTGGTTTGAACTCAACCCGGGCATATCGACTGCTTCCGTCTTGGCTCGTGCTTCCTTCGAATAGCGTGGCAGCTAGACACCGAAAAGGTGTAGCAGCTGAACGGCTTTTCCCCAGGCGAGTCCCGAACGTTGGCTTCTTTCTATTCCTCTTTCTGTGACTCTCAGTGAAAAGTCGGATTTTCTTTTTCTCGTGTTGAATTCTTTTGATGGATTACTCTTTTGAGAGAGAGATGACAATCCGTTTCTGTGTAATGACCATCCAGGTAATTTTTAAGAAGATTGGTTGCCATTCCACAGTCACATACTTGACCCTGTTTTTCACGCACTCCTCTTGCGTTCACTGTTGATTCCCGATGGTTATCATTGCTCCTGGATGTGTCCATCTGTCACAACACTAGGTCACCTTAGACTGTGATCTGAAGGCCTGCTCTGGCGCCGCTCTGATTTAAAAGGCTAGGCGAACAAGCCTGTGTATATGGACTATCACTAACAATGGCAAGTCTGGTCGCTTCCAGTTATTGTTGGGCGTTACTATCCGGCTTCCAACCGCACAGGTGGCGCCTGGTGGTGTGATAAAGGGTTCCATGAAACATCACTGCGTCATAGGTTGGCCAGCGGTTTCTCTCCACTCAGAGCTTGACAAATGATCCTGGGTATAGAATTCGTTTACTCAATGTCAGAAGAACTCCGCTATCTAAATTACCAAACCTTCTGAGGTGAATTTTTCTTCAAAAGTCTGAGCGAACAAGCAGGATTAAAACGGCTTTTCAACATAGGTTGACTTCGCTGGTAGAATGAAATTGCAGTCGAGACTTTCGATTTTCCTGACCTCATAGACGCCAGTAAAGCCGATGGCAATAGAATCAGTGATATCTTATTGTGTGAAGACACCACATAAGTTGTATTTTGCTACCACCGCAGCCAGTCCCTCCCCGTAACCGCTACCTCAGTGTACCACACTAATAGAACCGCCTGTCCGTACACGACTTCCGTAAAGTGTATGTTACTAGTCCCTCCAAATTAAACCTGTTTGCTTGTTTGATGGAAGTCATAGCACTTGGGAGCTATGAATGAAAAGCACCTCGAACAGATGCAGCCCTATGCGTTCAGTGCTGTGTACTTCGTGCGGAAGCTGTCAGGACAGGGAGAGCTTGGTTCTGTCTTCGAAGGCTTGTACCTTCTACATCCATGTCATGTTACGACGTAAGTCAGCACTTCAAACGTTCTACATAGTATACTTGTCCCTAAATTGCCGTTGATACCTTCATAGGCTGCGGATACCGAATTCACACTTTGAAAATGCCAAGCTCATATCTAAGGATGGAATGACTCTAAACTACTTCAAAGCGCGCTTCTTTTTGAAAGTAAAAGTAGACTCTGATGTTTCAGTTGTGCTTCTTACAACGGCCATTTGTTTTCGTAATTTGCTGATGGATCTTGATCTGTAGCGTGTATTCACACTGGACAGGTTAAGTAGTTACTCACAGTGGAGCCGAACTCACAGGAGCGAAATTCTAAATTTCGTTTGTGTCTAAAAGTGGCCAATTCTTAGTCGGGAACTCACTCGGAAACACCTTAGTGAAGCAAATTATGACCTCTGAAATGTGTTCTCTTGTGGGTGAATTCTCCCACACCTGTTATCTCAGTTTTGTATTTTTCTCACTTGACATGTTTCGCTTTACTTTATGTTACTTTGTTTTTTGCAGTTCATCGGTGCCTAAACCCGCATCACCTTCAGTGGACACTGTTCCTGGAGTGAGATTTAATTGGGACAAGCGGCTACCCATAGATTAATCGCAGACCATGCTTCACTGTACCATTTGGCGTTACTTTGCTTTGTGATTAGAATCTCCTTGCTACGTCATTCGTGTTTTTTCTATCTGCATACGCATGTGATTGATGTTTCGACCCGGATAATTGGTTTGAATACCATGACTCCTTATCGAATGACTCCTTATGCCTGCCCTTGTTTCCGATATGACAAGAAATAAACTGACGTATTGTTTCGGTCATCAGACCTTGGACCGGAAGTTTGTGCAAACTGTGCTGGGCCAGTGTAACAGTGAGCTTCGGACAAATTACTTTATGTTTAGGCGGATCAAGGTTGTAGAGACACCTGATAACTGCCTCAGTCATACTTAATACCCTACGTTTTATACCCAAAAATTTGCATTAGGATACTCGCCGTACTGTTCGGAAAATGGATTCCGGTTTGAAAGTCGGATGTTCAAGACGCGCTTTTAATGTTTCCTCTGGCTTTTTGTCCATCATGAGGTAGATGTTCTTTTGTCTTCTCGCTAGTTGTCCAGGTGTATGCAATTGAATACGAAATCGAATTGGTGAGTGTGTATGAGAAGCAACTTGTTTTTGAGGCTTTATCAAACGGTCAGTCGGTTGGTGAATGTGATTCTTGTTTTGAGCGGGTGAAACCTGTTGTATAGGACAGTAGTTGGCCGGCCTGCAAATGCCTCACACAATGTATCATTCACAAATGGAACATATAATTCCTTCCTTGAGTAGCAATGTCTCTTTCCAGCCGCATTTTCCCCCTCAAGTATCTGTCAGGCTAGTCACTCTGGCTTAGCACATCCCTGATAGGATCAAGCGCTTATTGTAAACGTTCACAAGGACATAGTTCATAGGCTCAGTTTCTTTTTTAATGGGACGGTACTTACACAGAGGATATGCTTTCCCACCCAGCTGAGTTCACGAGAGACGTTCTTGTACGGTGACCATTGTTGCAGCCCATCAGTAAAGTATCCATCGATTGGATAAGGTCGTATTGTTCCAACTCGTGGGTGAAGTTGATCTTCCATCGGGTGGTGTTGAGAGTTCCATTAACTTGATCAATCTCATTCGAGACTGTACGATGAGAATGCCATCGACATGCTGACAACACAGAACACGCAGGTTGGTTATCCCTAATTTTCAGGTCCCACCATGGTCATACACACCTGCTACTAGAGGAACATTTGGTGCACCCGTAGCTACGCCGCCAATCTGTCGGTATAGCTGAACGAACGTGTAGCTGTCTGAACATGTATTGCGCATTTGTAGTACAGTGAAAGTTAAAGAATCCATCTAGGGGCAAGTTAGTGGACAGGGAACACGCATCAGTCAAGGACGTGGCATCTCAAGCGTTTATGTCCGTAGTTCATTCAACAGACTGGAAGGTGTCCTTTAGAGTGATAGGGGATTCACACATGACCAAACTCGGATAGTTTGGATTCCTAAGTTCCTGAGTCGTGCAATCGCAGTGTACTTGTGAATATTGACTTAAGGGCACCAAACTATGCAGTAGGGATAAAATTGCTATCTCTAGTTGCTTTCAAAGCCCGCAACAATAGCCTTCTTTTCGGTATTTGCTAACATCTGGAACCTTGAGGTATCCCTGATTTGTGCACGTCGTCCGTCCTATTCATGATCACCATCCCCGCACTTTTGTCTGGTTTGGATATCACCAGAGGCGTATTACCGTCCAGCACCCGGAGAACGCATCTAAGTGAAACTTCAGTTCTATGCTGTTTCATTCCTCTAATATGCTACAAACCCTGGGTTTTGACCACATGTAATAACGGTATTTCCTCAGCTCTCTTCTCGGTCCGAACTTTCCAAGCTAGCGTTCCCGACAAAACAACCACCAAAGGTGCACAACGTGTATTAACGCCCAAAACCAGGTCGAAAACACTCGCACAATGTGTCCTATATAAAGTGTATGCGGTGACAACATTCTGGAGATTCCGATGTCTAGGTGTGTCACTGGAAACCGTCATTCGGCGGACACTAGATCAGGATTGGCTGTTGGTCCCACGCTTTTGGCCAATAATAGCTCGGCTTGATGTTGGACGGCCAAGCGACCCGATCTTTTGGCCAATCGAATGTGGGGTAGGCTTCCTGACCATAGCAGTGCCTAACTGCGAGCGGTATCTGCGCGGTATTCCTCGTAACGCCATAATATCCTCAGATTGACGAAATGCACACATTTGAATACCAATTTGCTTTTGACGGGAGATTTACCTGGAACCCAGCTGCATCTCTCTTTTATGATGTTTCTCGGGTTGAGTTTCGAACCGCACTCGACAGGTTGTTTTTTGCCTGTCGCGGAATTTCGTTCTCAAAGACAGCTTTAAGTTATGCTTGACTGTTTTTATGTGCACCTTAATAATATGTTGGTATTTTTGAACTTGGTTTCCGTGAAATATCTCGACCTATTTTACGCAACCGGATCGGGTTACCTCATTACAAACTCATGTTTTTCGTATCGTCATTGTTCGCGCCGTTTCGCGTTCCTACATTGAACGTTTGACAGTCATCACACCGGGCCGTTTCATGGACTTGCTGACGTTCCTGGCAACGGAAGTGTTGAATAGGTGAACGAAACATCGCCTCCGTAAGCTGGAAGCAGGTTAATGACTCAATAGAAGTGGGGGATCTTTTCTCAGGTTTCATTTCAAACCAGTATCCTCACGGTGACTGTTGTAAATTTTTTGAAATGTGGGCAGTATTCTGACATAAAGTCAGAATGAACTGAGAATTTAATTTTCGGCAAATAATGCCTCACGCTCACACTTGATGGTTCGAAGATGTTTATCTGCTGCTGTATTCTGCGTCTGCGGTGTTCATTGTGACACTAAAAAACGCGGAAAGATTCAAATACCCAAACTCTACGGTGTTATGTACAAACATAATCAATGTGTAAAGGTTCAATGGAGAGCAGGTTTGACCAGGAATGTTTAGCGAATGATGTCCAGCGGGGATTTCTGTGACTTGAATAAATACGTCCGCTACGAACGGGGAGTGATCCGTTTGCTCTAATGTGGGATGTGTTTGACTCCACTGCAGAATACTGGAGGATGTGCGTCTGTAGTACGTCAAATGGTTTCTGAAAAAAATCGCTCACCCACAACAGACTAACTGGTCACACTCTGATGGAATGAGCCAGAGGATGTCAAACAATGAATTGGCAGCGAAATTTGGAGAATATTACCAGCGAACTCAATTGCGTTGGCCATTGCCGTCTCCCTGGATGGGGACTTGGAGGCAGAACACATCAGTCGTAGAGACATTTCCAGACGTGGCCCAGTCGCGCCCTCATTAGCGCTCGTGTATTGAAGCTGTTGCACACTGTGCAGTACACAGGCCGTCGTGTCATTCCGCTGCGAATAAATTCAATGAAGTTCCCTGAGAACAATAAGAATCATGAGCGATCGCTCGATATCCACGAACAGTCTTGCTCGGGACTCATGGGGTGTGCGTAGTTCTCGGAACCCAATCAATCGTCCCCTACTACAAATATCGGATAGAAGAAACTTCATCGAGTGTCTCCGCAACGGAATTTCAAGGTAGCTTGTTCGCTGTGTATTATACAGAGGAGTATCATTATGGTCTTCAATATGAGGAAGCCTTTTGGATCCAATCCGACAACTCGTCCATTGAAGGGCCAGTCAACGGGTGACCATGCAGTGTTTGGATGAACGATGAGCGTTCAAATGCGAGTTATCCACTGCCAACCAGTCCCGTGTGGTCGAATGGTTTGATCCTCAAATGCTTGCCGGGAAGTTGCAAGGTCGAGTCAAACTGGAGATTTGTGAGCTGTCCACAGTATATGGGTCCCAATAAAAATGAAACAGCTTTACAGTGCTTCTCAGCTTCTCAGCATAGATTGAATTTAATTACAGGACGAAGTTTCGACTGAAAAATATCCAAGTTGCTCTACCTGGATCTGTGGCAGGTATCAGAAATGATCGAATCATTACGAATAGGAAGGGGAGTTTTGCCATACTTCTGTTGAAGATGGTAGTGATAGCGAAAGTTAATCCTAAGCTGCGGTTGCTGTCGATCAGGTACCGTCCAATCTTGCTTTGGGTTAGGATCTTACTCGATAGTGTGCTTAGTTCTGAGATTTATAGTGATTCTACCGTAAACACCAGGTGAATCGACTAATAGGTTCGTGAGCTCTTTCTATGAACGTTCAACTCAGTTGCCCCATAGCACGGCGCAAATACTCTGTCGACAAAACCGCTGGATGGTAGCTATTCCAGGTGCGTTTTTGCAACGATACCTTATGCTGTCCTGAAAATGTGCGTCGCTAAGTGTGCCACGGCTGTTTAAACGCAGCACTCTGCAGTTCATCGGAAGAAACAGATTTGTTAGCTGTTTCCGGTCCCTTAGTGTGGAACTTCAAAGCTACGTGTAACCCCTGACTTTACTTTTATGTTGTGTAGCCGTGTCGACGGAAATGGTTTTACAAGACGTGTTCAAAACCAACTAGCAAATTGAAAGCGCGTAATATTTTTGACCTCAGTATCAACCAATGTCCTCGTTCACTAATCACGTCAACCTTTGTAAGTTCGACGCACTGGCGATCAACAATTATCCATGAGTATTCAGTCAAAACTGTTGAACTAAGCGCAGCACTGTTCAGTGATTGTTCCAGGCGTTGTCTCGTGTACCGTCGAGATCACATGTGCCATTTGTCAACACACCGAAATTACCAAGAGGCATCTATTTGCAATTCAATGCAGTTTAGTCATTCATTTTTTACCCAGTCAAATAAAGATCCCCTCAGTGCTTTGTTAGCACAACCGCGATGTTTGTTTCTTGAATCGCTCACTTAGTGGTTGTTTCGATGAGATTTAGCAAAAAATAAGCAGCGCCCGTTCCAAAAGTGGCTTTGCGTGACTAACTCACAATGGAACCGATTCCGCTGCCTCAAGTACGTTTAAGCTAATGTAATTCAGTTGCCTGGATAAGTTATTGTTTGCTTTATTTTATATTATTTATTAATTTTATTTATTATTTATTTATTTTATTTTTATTTTATTTTTTAGAGAACTCGTTCTTACCCAACTTTGTCGTGGAATCCCCTTTCTGGGTAACCCAGGTCACCGGAACAATGGATTTTGACTTTTTTTCATGCTGGGATGCATTAGCAGACATCTGCTACTACAAGATTTTAGGAGTTGATTCCAGTTCGACGGTAGCCCTTCACCAGAGATGCCATTTACTAACCCTCTGCACTTCAGGTCGAACAAATAGAGACGGAATTTCGATTGAAGGCGCGAGAGTTTCATCCAGACAAAAATGATAATCCGGACTCAAGTACACTGGTGTGAATACTTTCTTCATTCCAAACAGCATTTCAATTTCAAGCCATCAATCGAGCTAAACAAGTTCTAACAGATCCGAAACTACGACGGCAATACGAATGCTGGAAGTCAAGCGGTTTAAACATTCCATTTGAGCGATGGTTACTCCTGAAGGATCAGTTCCATACGGTAACATTTGTTTCGCCTTAGTTCTCATCAGTGGTTTAGTGCATGCATTGGTGTGCAGTGTCCAATAGCTCTGATAAGATGTTACCACCTGCGGATGCGTTAAGTGGTGGGTCTATTTTTATTGCCTTATCATTCTTCTCCTGTAGTTTCTTCAGGTCATCGTCCATTTGCTGTGACAGAAGAGCATAACCTTTCCAATAGTCTTCTCTCTCAGTTTCGTGCTTATAAAATCTGAGCTCATTCCTTAACCCAACATTCCAAATGCCCAGATGCATTATGTTGTGTTAATCAGTACACTAATTGGCACATGTTTGCATTTCATTAATTTCGTCTTTTCTTCCCAGTCACGTGATCAACCAAGTGTTTTTTCTTGATTATTAACCCTTGTGACTTCTTCCTTCACCAATGTCATACGTTCAATAGATGTTTCTGAGTAACTTTGATTCCTATCGTGAACCACTGCTATTGGGTAGCTCACTAACGGTATGCCATTGGTGACTACGGATTATGTCGAACGCTTTTCAAGGTGGAACAATTTCGGTCGGACCTTAGGGCGACTCAATACCAACGCAAGTGAACTCCTGGCCTGTACAGACGTGTCGGTGGGAACACGGACGCTTAGTTAACTGGTCCCACTGATCACAGACGCACGCGGACGACATTCATTTTTCTGTAACATCTTTTAATGGTAGCACCTCCTCTAAAAAGCGAACGGGTCCGAGATCGGTCAAGGTCATTCGTTACTTCTACCTTTGATCGAAGACAAATATTCGAGAAAGCATCTGTTCTCAAACGAGCTGGCGAATGTAATAGCTTAATAAAGCAGCTATTGAATTCTGTGCAACTAGTTTCGAAATGGCGTGCATCTAAATGCTGAATAATCTGGTACTCTGTTGAATAATATACTATCCTTTCGACGAAATCTTGGCTCACACTAACCCTCCGTAAGGTTTTTTCTCTTACTACTTATTCTCTGGACCACTTAGTACGCATCGATTTTATGGGTCTATTGCACCCTCCAACTCTAGACTCAAATAACTTCACGTCATTGCCGGAAGATTACGCGAGGGGCTGTTGCCGCATTTGTGAGAATGTTGAGACGTAATATTGTATGAATAGCGTTTCGTTTGGCTGCTATCAATGTGGCCTATGGAAACTGCTCTGCTGTGGCGTAGGAAGCGAATCCGTTACCCAGATACAGTAGCCCTGTTTGTTAAAGATCTCATGTCGACGGTGTTGACCTGTCACGTTGTTACCTCATGTCCGTATATTTGTTATCAAGTCTAATTTGGTGACTTGACCGTTTGTAGATCTTCTCTGCTTCGGTGAGGAACCAGAGAATATGGACTGAGTTACGATACAGGAACACATGGCTTTCCCTGAAATTTCAGCAATGATGTGAACGGTGCCCCCAACACCCTGCCACAGGCGAATCATTGCAAGACCGGTGAGGTTTTATCTCCTGACCCTTCGTCGCCATGCTCACTGCTGTGCGCTGTACAGTATAACGTAAATCATGTAGCAGTGCTTTCTACGGACATCGCCTGATCACTTGACCGACCTAACCCTTGAGGTGGTGGTCGACTTGAAGAGAACAGTAATGGATGCGAAAAGTGTGGCGAGGGGATGATGGCGGGTTGCATTATTACTTCTAGCAAAGCGGCGCCGAATTTTGCGTAGTGCGTATGATGGTACCTTTCCTACAGTTTGGGCTTTTTACACTGGAGCTGCATTTAGGTCAAATTTCCAAGTTAACCTGTATGAAGCTGTGCAAGATAAGTACTTGGATGAAGGTACTGGTAGAATTCCTCAATAATTTAGAACATCCATTTGAGCGGTGTTCTTTTGGCTTCCCGTCGTCAGGATTGTACGTATACATTAGCAGATCTAAGCCAGTCAACATGTAAGCGTTCAAATAATCGAAGAGCGTCAAGTTGAATGTTACAAGAATCAGAAAAGTGTGACCAGAGATGAGGTGGAGTGGATTGATCGAGACTAATTCGAGAATCCGGGTCACTTGAGTTGATCCATTGGCCTTCGAATATTTCCTGATCAGTTACATATAGGTTGAAACGGTTTGACCGGAGTAAATGAGGGTCAGACGCTTTTGAGTTCTTATAAACACGGCTGCTGCGCTGTTGAGAATTTTAATCCTGCTTTTCTCTGGTGACTTTAGGCAAAGACCGTAGATAACAGTAAATGCCATTGCAGGATCTACTTGGTGTTCTGTGACTACAAGGTGTGTCAGCGTTGAAGTGTTAATGGTTTTCACAATTCCTTTAGAGAATTACGGAAGGATATGTTTATACGTGTTAATATTCGTATCGCTCGGCCGATGTACCGAGCCTAAAAGGATCAGACGACACGTGTAGAAATGGTCTGATGACTTAGTTGGTTTTTCAGTCTTTGCATGAACATCTGATAGTGAATATGGACTGAGCGAGGCCAGCGTTAAACGTGCCTTTGAACATTCCACTGAGCTTCCGTTTTAGTGTCTGGCTAACCATGTCGCCTTTATGAGGCGGTAATGGGCATGCTGACCTCCTTTGGTACCTCTTGGTTTGGCACTTTCGGCGCAGAAGACTTTAAACTGGCTTGTAAAAGCCCCTCAAAGTACCCCTTTTACGAAGTTTGTCAAACACGGGATCAATTTCTTCCGGTGACACTGCGCATATTTTCTTAGCTCCGTTGGGAAGCCATCGCACTACCTTCCACTTGATTCTCGGCACCACTCACACTTAGGCGGGATGTAGTCCCAGACGGAACTCCCTGAAGTTTCATGAGATTTGCACTGCTGCTAATATCCAATTGTGATTAAACAACTGTACAGTGCTTCTTGGTTTTCACCATAGTTTGATTTCATTTACGGAACGAAGCCTCAATGGAAAATTACTATGAGTCACACAACCATCAGTCTATAAGTAGCTACAGAGGAAGAACAATTTCACAAGAGTGAAGCTGAGAAGTCGTCACTCGTTAATAAGTGAGCAAGGAATGTGCCTTCTGTGATTGAAGCATGAGTGACGTTATATTCTACCCGAGTACGAGTTGCTGACAACGCTGGCCAGCCGCTCGTGGCCGAACGACTGACTGTTCAAACTACCAACCGGGAAGTCGCGGGTTCGAGACTCCTCGGAGTTTCGTGAGGTGCGCACTGCTGATGGGCCCCAATCAGGATAACACGGCTTTATAGTGGTTCTTGGCTTTCCAGCGTAGTTTGAATTGACCTATAGGACGAAATCTTCATCGGAACATGAATTAGTCACAGTGAATTCACGATCTCTCGATTGAGGCTACGTTCAATTTCCCGGCATGAACGGTTAGTTTCCTGTTGGCTCTATAGTTTTACGCTACAACTTCCGGTGCTTTGGTTGAAAAAAAAATCAAAATGGCCACCATCAGCCCATGGGAAAGCATATATTTGTTACAATTGAATGGTATGTCTCTTGTTACATGGGCATGTTTCCCTTGAGTAATCCGGTTTTCCTAATTGTTGAATCTTTATTCGACAAAAATTGGAATGCAGTACTCGCCTCGTTTGTTTCGATCAACTGCTCTCAGAAATATTTGAACGAGACACTGGTGATTGAATTTCACTCTAGAAAACCTAGATGCTCTGTGTAGATGTTTTTTCCTATTGTGAAGTTCGTGGTACGTATCACATGACCATTTGCGCAGACTCGAACCCCCGATCTTCTGAATGGAAGTTGACTACTACCATGGTGCCACACTTATGTATACTTGTGACTAGATTTTGAAGGTTTCGGACTTCAACGTCATGTGATTGCCTTGAGTCTCCTAAGAGTATTGAGCAGGTGATCAGCAGAAGCTGTCCGTCATGTCCCGACATTTCCATTGAATTTGAGAGCATGATCCATTTCTCGAATACTGTGAAACCGGAGCTAGGGTTTCATTGGGTGGGTAAATGAGGTGGTGTGTTATTACGTCATCATGTCTCGAACTCCGTATTTGGCTATGCCCGATAGGTTTTAAGTGCTAGTGCTTCGAGTCTCGTCTAATATAGCCTTCTAACTCTTCCCACTCTCAAAGATTGAAGCCTAGTTTATCACGGAGTCGTTACGATTATCCTGCCGTCAGACTGAGCTTTTCCGTCACTGACAATCGCCATCTACCCTGCCGATTTCGCTCTCCAGAGGATACGGTGAGCGGCCTGTTCTCCTTGTTTGTGTCCATTAGAGACGGATGAGCTTTTTCAGCACGAAACTGAGTTTAATGCACCTGATATCAGGTTCTTGCTGGGCATAGCAGCCTTCCTCACTGGTCTCGATACTGTTTTGGAAAACATTTCAGGAAATCGAGCAGTAAATTAGCTACCTCGATCACTTAAGCTTTTCAGCCTTCATCAGTTCACCCAATCACATATTTCGATAAACTGGTGCTATCTCTTGGCCTAACACTATGCATTAGGTTGGTGAAAACTTTTCGACCAACCTAATTACTAGTTAGGAAAATTCCTTCGACATCTTTAATATTGTTTCGTGTGTAGCACATTTGGTTGAAGAATAGGATAGGCCAGAGATTCAGGCATGACCCATTTGGGTTTCGCATTAAAAGAAACTCAATTTGAAGGTTAATGTGCAGTTCTGACCATTGATTATCCTTTTTGGAAAATCATCAACCACATGGTAGTCTTCAGTCGAGCCGGCTGAAACCCATATATCTTAAGTGGTGAACGTCGCCCATATTTGGCAGTTGACGCCTGAATCACTCGTTGTCGATCCAGTATACACTTCAAATGTTGTGATGCGCGCATTCGGGTCTGTGAGAATGCTCGTTCTAAGCAAAATGTGAATCAACCAACGTCTCTACTAGCCCCAAAAACTGTTAAGTCTATGACTGCATTTGGTCCAATGTCGAGTACAGTACCATTGATCACGTTGGTACTAAAATGTTCCTTCTGAGATTGAATTGAAGTGAGACGAAATCATTTGATTACGCTATGATTTTATAACGGTCTTCTGCTCCATAAGAACGATATTTACTGGTGTGGAAAATCCCATCATATATAGAACCCTGTTTTTGTGGGAAAACGTTGAGTTCGGTCGGCGGAGTACGCCGCACCCGAAAAATATGTAGAAGCTGGCTTCGCTGCAGGGCACCACCTAACGATTTGCCTTCTTGGCTGTTTTACAGCTCTCTAGAAACCGTTTGACTCTGGTGATTCGGAAGCAAATCTCCAATCTGGTAAACGGTTCTCACTACCGATCATAAGGTCAAGGATCCGACTGGCGATGCACTACCATGTTACTTCTCTCAAAATTTCACCTACTTGTAAGTAGTGCGAAATATCAGTGTCAACTGTGATCCCGCACAGCGAAGTCTGCTCTGGTTTTGCCAAGGGTGTCAGAACTTTCGGTCAGACTTAGATATTTCCCCAAGATATGAGTCCTTCAACATACTGCGTAGGCACATAAGAGTTGTGAAAAATTCGTCTCAGCTTTCTCCGTCCCGGTACTTCGTGGTAGGAGTGACCTGAACGCAGGTGGTCAGAATCAAGTCTCCATTACCTACGTCCGATGTTCTAGATCGGATCAACCTGGAGATTTTCCACTTAACCCTGTTTGTTGCAACATAATAAGTGGAGGTGTGTGTAAAACGTAAGTTCCAAATATACAACTCATAACCGGATGTCACGGGTGACAAGTATTCTAACTTGCATTACTGGACATGTACTTTAGGAGCTTATGATGGCATCAGACAGTGAATGTGGAAAACGACAATCTGTAAGGCTTCTCTGATAAACTTAAGGGTGGGACTGTTATAGCTCTTTGCCCGTCTGGCACTTGGTTCGATGGAGTGAAGTGACCAGCTTTAGCGACTTGAAACAAACGTTTCCTCTGCCTGCAACGCTCTGTGATATGTGATTCACCTTGCGACATCTTTGAGTGAATAAGAGCTCCGTCTTTAATGTAATACAGTCCAACTTTTTTGTTATGAAGGTCACGAAACGTTTAGATAAATACTTTCTAGTTGACCCGAATGGAATCCTAATTATTCACCGTTGAGACTTAAAGTTATCTCGTTGAATTGTTAAACCCTGGAGATCTTCAATTCTTAAGATTTCGCTCCAGACCTTGAGCATTTCTTGAGACATTTTAGTGGAGAGTTTGACGGTTGAGAGTGATCTCAGGTGGCCACTGGCCACAGTTGTCCGCACCTCGTGTGAGTTGGTTCAGTGAATTTGTTTCATTAGTTCAGCGAATCCGATAAGTTAGTGGAGGCAGTCTAGAGGCTATTCTTTAATTTTCATGACCATTTTTTATTTGATAAGCCGCATTTGCTCTCCAGGTTTATTAAATTAAGACTGATGTGATTATTCTCGTTATGCCTCCAAAGTATAGAAACAAGTTGCTTTCTCTACTTTCATGATCGATAAAAAATCTGTATTCAACTGGAGCAAAAGGGTAAAATTCTACAAGTACAATACGAGATGTACCAATTCATCTCTAATAGGGACTGGTATTCTACGTGGACTTTGCATTCGAACTACTAAGGAGTCAGTTTGCATCATAATATAATGTTACTAATCGTTCAGCTGTAATACATTTTCGATGTATATTTACCATGCCCTTGCTGAGAGAAACACGGGGGCTGAGATGTCAGGCTACCCTAGCATAGACAGGAACAATCGAGATAGTGAAGTTGGGTGTGAATCATGAACCTTCCCGTCGGTAAGTTCGCTTCTTCCCCACAGAGCTATCTGGAGCTCAGATCACAGTATTCCTGAAGTGGACTATCACCTTAAGTTGACTCATCCGAAGACCTCTGAGGTTAGCGTGTTATACAGGGTTGACCAAACCGCTTCATGGTTCCACTAAAATTGACTACTTGATGCATCTCAGCTAACCAATGCGTAACCGAGCTCCGCGAACCTGCTAACCACGATCAAACTACACATAGCGTTGCGTTACTGATCTCCGGGGTGCAGTGCCAATTTTTACCTTGAAATGTATGTAATACTAATAATAGCCATAAAACTCGTGTGTCTGGTGTGGACTAATAGAGGCATGTGAGGCGGTTGAGACCGTGTATACAAGTGCTGTGACGGACCACAGCAGACTTCCTGCTCCATAGTATGAGTGTGCTTCAAACTTTGTTTCTCATACTGGTTCATAGTCGGTTTTGTTTGTCGTTCCTATCTATCTGCCCATCGACTGTCATTCAGTTATCCGCTGAGAACAGTTGTAAAACTCTAACCTTATTTGATATTGTCGAAATTGCACTGAACGATGAGCTCTCTCTCTCTCTCTCTCTCTATATATATATATATATATATACAAACCAAGGCACTGTCCGTATAGGGTTTTAATCCAAGGAGGAGCATGCTGGAACTGAATACGCCTTACATCGTGGATACAATTGTGACCAGTTTCTCTGGGTTTATGCTTGATTCATAGTTCTGCGTAAAACGATGTGGCGATGGTGGTGTTACTAGATCCCGACATTATCTTCGTGTCTCCAGAACGACAGCTTATCCTTTGCGTACAATTCTGTGGGGACTTTGCCCACTAGGAAGTGAATAATTGGTTTGCACTAGATAACATGTCTGGCCTCAGTTCACCTCTCTCCAGAATCGTAGCCGGTCCGGAATATTTTTTCAATGAGTTGCTTAGAAGTGCAACAGTTCGTCTAACAAATGGTGAAGCCACAGGAAATTGCTAAAACTCCAGAAAAAAGACACTTCTTCCTTAATGTGCTTTCTTTGGAGATTTTGTGTAGATACGGTATTCGGCCTTTTATGGTGCGAAAACTCCTTTCAATGTAGAAATAATCGGGACTTCCTGATAATTGGTTGTGCAGGCGTCTGACCGTTTTTTTAAAGTAGTCATCGTTATGCGTCTGTAAGGTAAGATATCACGGTGAACTGATGAATGGAGTGTTTTGAGCCATTTTGCCGTTTGATAGGGATCACATGGCCGTTGATCTGTTAGTCAAGCTTGACAGTTTGGTAGCAAACATTTCATCACCAATCGAGGTGACACCCTCAGTGCGCTTCTAGATGGACTTTTGCTAGGCGTGAAACTTCAGACCGTTCCTTATTTTAACATGGTGTATTAGTACCATCATCATAATCATCAAACAGCTACATCAGTTTTGATGGTAGTACTTCACTATTGTACTCGGTGCCAGACTTGGTGCTCCATCAGGTCAGCCGTGAGACGGAAGTAAGTTCAAGCAAACTTAGAGGATGGTGAATATTGTTGCGTGTCCGCAGTCGCAGTTTGTGAATTAAATATGAAAATTTTTGAAGCTGAGTGGAACAGAATGTGTAAAGAACAGAACTGTGTAAAGCTCGACAGCTGCTCCATCCACTGAGATAAAACTGACCCTATCCACTTTTTAAAATCATCAAACCCTTTGGCTGGACCATTAGGAATATCGCGGTGATTTTCAGTGGGAACTGACTGAATTGCCGAAGACGGTGAGAAGCCTTTCTTGATTTACTCGAAGTTCAAGTGTTTAGAAAATGGGAGGTTTCAATAAACAGTTAAACATTTCTGAGAGGCTTCGTGTAATGAAGAGCTACGTGAAACTGCGTTAGTCTGGTATAAACACTAAGTGTTGGCTTTGATCCTATTTCTCAAGAGTGGAAGGAACACTAGGTGAATAAAAGAAGCTGAAATTCGGAAAAGACAGAATGGCCGGTCGTTCTTCTCATGAGAAAGAAACAGAAGAGAAGGTCATTTTGGTGTTACTGGAAGACGTAAATGAGCTTCTCACTCATGAAATTATTAGACTGAATATACTTGAAAAAAGCTGCCTCATACTTCGGTTGACATGGCATTCAAGATGTTGCGGTGTATTTTCTTCAGACACACTGCTCATGAAGATTCTGGGCTCACGGAGTAGGTAGACCACCCACGACCGGTTCCACTCTTTTTGGGATTCATCAAGTGGGAGTCGTCAGGTGGTTTCCGTCAATCTTATGTTCTGCTTTAACACCAAAGTGATTACAATTCGAAAAGTACACTGATTTACAAATTCAATTGGTGTTAAAAGGAAGCTTGACCGAATCCCACCTGAATCTTTCGCTTGCGGTACTCTTCAACTGAATGTACCGCCTCATGTTGCATTTGGTGGCATAGCATACTACTTGAGTTGAGGTTGCTTGTCTGCCATCAAAAGTCTCAAATATGGTCAAAATATCCTAACTGGTATATTGGTGTGTATATTGGCGGATAGACAAGAAAACGAAATTCGCATCCCCCATATATATATATATCGATAAACTGGTGGATTGATGTCCTAAAAATGGTTATGAAACAAGATGTAGTACACGACAAAGTGAGCGTTCCATCTTGCAATGGCGCCTACTAGTTGGCCCCCCTCCAGATAGCTTGCACGGCTCAAGGGGTACCCAGGTCCTCACAGTCAATAAGCCGTTTAGAAAAAAATTATAGAGATGTTCATAAAGTGTGATAAACAGCACACAGTTAGGTGACCGCTTACTGGTGCAGATTACTCTATCCGTAAGACCTTGTACTGATATTGTGTGGGTGCGACACTTCTCAATACGGCACTTTCCCGCCAATTAGAAGAAAGTTGACCTGTTAAGGCACTTTTATTTTTAACAGTTCGTACTCATGGGTTTTTTCGGTCAGAACCCCTGATATCGATGTGTTTCCTACTGCACTTTTGAACCCCATATTGGAGTTCTCTGTTGAATGCGTGCGCCGTTCGGGTGGAGAGCTGTTTATGTTAATTTTTCACTTAATGTTCAGTTCGAAGTGATGCTTTGTGAATGAAATTGATGTCAAACTTGCTACATTCACTTGTCTGATAGTTCCACAGTTAAAGAAAGAAGCGTCGAGGTAAAAACTGCACTTAAAAATAGTTAAAATGAGTCAATTATTGGGATAAAATTAGAATAGGACTACAGGTAACAAAACACTTTGATTGCTTGATTCCTATAAAGACGAAAGCTTTATCTAACAGATTTGTACAGAGTATTCTTTCAAGGGAAACAGTCACAATTTTCAAGCTTGCTTCCCATCAGAATGTTATGTCGAGTGAAACCAGCATCACTGATGCTTCGCTGCCGTACTTTGTATACGTTCAATCTTTGGTTGTACGTGGACTGGGATACTGCCAGGGCGCCCACGCCTAGACAGGAGGACGATTAGGGTCCTCAACCAAAGCCTTTGGCTCAAAAGCCAAACTAGCGATGTTCGGCGGAAACCGCAAGTACATTACCGTGTTTCGTGGACAATCCCCGGTATAGCTCAATGAGTCGCCGAGATACACAAACCGTTGCACCACGGTATGGTCCAGTCTTTTTATGACGGAGGATGGGGACCGCATGATACCCACTGCGCCTGGTTGGATATACTGCAAGAGGTTGCTACCAATCGATTTTCAGTTTTTAATGGAAGTGCCTGAATGAGTGCCGGGAGATATAGGCACTTAGAAATTATTGTGATAGGCTAGCACTAGGTCCCTTCCCCATCTACTTTTATTCTTTTCTCCACAATAGGGCTTTCAAATAAATCATGGTTGTACGGCAACAAAGCATCAGTGTTGAGCGCTGATGTTATGCTGCCGACGATGGTGATATCTTGTCCTTGAAGTAAGAAACGGATGCTTAAACCAGACCGACAAACGAATGGATTATCCGCCATTGTAGTTTCATGAGTCTGTCAGGTCTGTCTGTCAGGGTCGTACGCATCTGCGCCGCCAAATCTGTGCGGTCCATTTGGTTACACTGAGCAGCGAGTAAACCCGTACTCTGTTAAGATGTTTATTCTAACTTATTAGCGGTCACGGACTGGCCGATTGTGGATGATGGGGGGAAGCTTGGATGTAACCTCAAAATATGAAAGCACTGAAAGCGCTATGCGAATGTTCTGTGTATTCGAAAGTGTCAATGGACAACAAAGCAATAATCACGCTCAGTTCAGCCAGTGAGAAATAATGGAGGACCGTTTTGAGAGCTTCAACAGCGGGACTAGAAGGCGAACAGCTCAGCCTCTTCCCAACGGTATATCGGGAAATCAAGAACAGTATTTTAAGGGTTACTGACCTATGTGGTCACCCTGTGGCTTGCACCTCTTGGGTTGGTTGTCAAGCAATGGCATGGTTCGACCTGGAGAGGCACAGCTAGCTAGGCGTCACGGTGACCAATCGGCAATCAATCGGGTCGGACTGACCGACTGAATTTTTACGAAAGGCTGTTTTGATGGGATCCACTGACCATAATTTTGAGGCAGACCTCTTAAGGTTCGATGAGATGTCAGCAGGCGAAGTACCTGATCAGACATCGCTTCAGAGCTATGTGCACAGTTGGCATATACTTTTTCTCTATAACAATTTTGGAGTGGTTGATGTGCTTTTTGCGACAATATTGAAGATCGAGCTTTTTTTCTGTAGGGTGTAATTTACATCAACCCTTAAAAATGACCACTGTTTTCTCAGTTGGCTACAGCTGAAAAAGATTCCATCCCCCATTGAAATTTACTTTGCGTGAAAATTATATCAAGTTGATATTTTTTGCTTCAGACGCGGAGGAATTTGGAAACGTGTACCGACATGGAGCTTCGACCGCCTCTGCAATACTAACTGAAAGACGTACCAAATTTAGATCGACTAGATGAAAGGAGGTGGGAGAGTTGTGTTTGTCCCCGAAAACTTTGCAGTAGTGTGCTGTAAAGTCAGGCTTAATTGGTGGATCGTACCAAAGTGCACGTGTGCTGCAGACCATAGTGTTCTCATGCAGATGCGTGCCATTGCTATCCCGGTTATATGAACATCACTAAACATCAGTGTGAGCAAGAAGTTCCTTTCTGAATACGGGTTTGCCACATCCCTTTCGGACTTAGTGTAGCCCGAAATCGGCATGTCTGGTACAAAACAAGATGTGTGGGTGATCGGTGAGAAAATTCCTCTTGGCGACGTCCAATGTTTCACCTTGGACAACTTCGTTCACGTTGACCAGATAACGAAAAGTTTTTTTAACTCGGCTCCTTTACATCGGCCGACGGAAAGTGAATCCAGGTAAATGCCACCTCTGCATTCACTTTGGGAAGATAATAAAGCGACGATCATGTAACTGGGATTCAGCTCATTTTCGAGGCCGTTGAGAGGCAATACTGGGCAAAAGACCGTGTGTCTATTCTCCGAGCTTGGTAATTATCTTTCAAAGATTTCACCACAAGGAGGTATAAGCAATGCGCAGTTGGGTGGGTACTTCCTCGTTACATGCTTACCTTTATATGGTATTTGATATTTATCAGTATGTTTGACTAGCCTGAAGGTATCTTTTTCTTAATCTGACTTGTCTGTTTGTGACTCGGTTTGCTCTGTGATGTGCCCTCTATGAATGTGGTTAACTACCACATCGACTTCTATTTCTACTAGTTTCCTCACTCGATGTGATTTTCATTTTGTATTGCTACCTGATTTTCTTGAGCTTTCAGTGACTCGCTGCACTTCCCTGTTTCACATAGGTTGTTGTACGAAGCGATTTCGGGTCTGTTATCTGCATCCATTTTTACGTCGTTCTTCATTCAATGTTCACTTTAGTTCTTCGGTGTACCAGTTGAGTGTGTATTAATCATCTTCAGCATCACCGTCAAAGGCAACATCAGTGTTGACACTGAGACTTGACTGCCGTTCAACCACAAAGTCCATTAAATCATATTTAAATCTTCAAAGTGAATAGGGATCAAGCAGTGGATGAGGGAGGTTCCTGATTATAGCATTCTGATGTGCCTACACACTCAAGCACTCGAACAGACAATCTGGAAAGAGGCTGACAGTTCGAGCACCAATGACTCAGCCTGGCTACCATTTCTTGCAATATCTCCAGACAAGCGTAAAGAAGGTCACAGAGACCTTATCCTGGAAAACGGACCGCAACGACACTCAAAGTCTTCGTAGTCTCTTTCACACCCTTCTGCCAAGCCATACGTTGTCTGCCTCACTGTGTGCTCCATTCTGATGGAAGTATGGTGGACAACAATCGTCTTGGTAGAGGATGTTTTAGGATGCGCAGCACATGACGGAACCACCGCAGATGATGTTGTTGGATGTTACCCGTGAGTGAAGTACCTGTTGCACAACCAAACGCGCGTTTGCTAATTGCATAGTTAGGAGTCCGGTGACGCCAGCAACACTTCTAAGATATCGGTGGTCAAAACTGGAACATGTCTCAGATCATCCGTTCGTGGGGGCGATGTTTTTCAACCATACAACACAGTGCTTACTGTAGCCTGATACACACGGCTCTTGAGGCCCAGTGATGTACCCGTTGCCACTACAAGTGGTGTATGTGAGCGGAAACAATTCTGGCCTCTGAGACTCGTACACTGGCTTCGTTAGTCACACTTCCTTCAGGACAAATACAACTGTCGAGGTATTTAAACTTCATGCAAGCAAACAAGGACGCACATTCTGATAAAATGGAGTAAACCTTTGATTTAGATCGGTCTTCTACACATGTATCTTCTGGTATACTCTACAGCTTAACTTTTCGTATTCAGTGGTTGGTAGTCCCGGTCGATTGCCATATGTTTGTTGGTGAGTTTATCAGTGAATTACAGCGCTGCGGTGCCTTGGTTTTCTTTATTTTCTTTTGGCTTTTTCGAATATATATCGAATTCGTGTCCTGCATGATCTTGCGTTTGCACGTAATGTTTGCAACGATCGTTGCGTTAAATCTTGTACACGATACTAGATAATGTGCTCGAGTAATCCAAAGTAATTACTCGATCATGTTTCACAGCGGGGAAACGGGTTGCATGCAGGCACGTGTTTCACAAGTTGTCTTGTAAGCGTATGCAGAGCAACCTTTTTGCGAGTTCCTCATCATGCGGGCAAGGTGTACTGACTAGGATGTCAACAGTATTTGATTAATAGCCTTGCCTACTCACTTTTGGGAGTGGAACTAAAAACCTGCCAGATTACAAGTGGCCACAGAAAACATTGATCCCCTCTGTCTGTATCATACCGTTGCATTAAAAACCATATTTTTATGGTCATCGAAACAGAGATCCATTTTATGCTGAGTTTGAATGGCCCACCAGATATGCGTCGGATTACATTTATCAGCCACTGTCAAATCACTGTGAACCGCACACGTGCAACATGGTGGGATAAATTTAGGAAAACTCTGGATATGCTGAGTCCATGAGTGAGTTTGGTCTAACTTGGGGAAGCATGTGAAACGTTGGCAGGCGTAAACCTAAGTCTATTTCACTTAAAAACACCATCGACAGATTATACCTTAAAATTCCGCCACAAAAGGAAACTCCAACAACTATTCGGCCAATTTAGGGGTCTACGTCCGTCCGATGAAAACACGGAACGGTCTGCAACAAATCTGATCGCCCTATGTACTTTTTTACTTTACTGTGATAAAAAAATTTCCTTCGTTCCAAATGCACAAAATACAATAGGAGATAAAGAAGAACCAAAATATCACCACACAACCTGTGTAAATTGATTGAATTCGACTTTATAAATAAAACAGGATATGTGTCCGTATACGAAGCGATATTGGCACAATTGCCGAAACTTTTATCGGGCAGTGCCTCAGTGGTGGAGAGGCACATTATTCGTGCATCACACACCCTTCTATCAGGTCTTTTTTTCAGACCGAATTTACTCCACTCAGGTTTCCAGTTACCACATACCTTAGCTCCACAGACTCTCAAACAACTCTTAGGCCCAGCGTGCTCATTCGTCCAGTTATAGTATCCAACGTTTTAGCGTATAGGGATTTAGCTAAGTGGAGATAATAAACTCATTCGAATAGCTCTTACAAAGCACTGTTTGAAAGACACTCATGAACTTTAGTCTCACCTAGAACGCAGAAGATCGTGGATTTTTTTGTGTGAAGTCAGCTCTCACTACTATCCTTCTTACGAAGACTGAATTTTTTGGCAATTATCTGGGGTCTGACCCAGACTTCGCCAAACCTACGCTCATTATTAATGACCGAATTTTACTGTGTAACAAGACCGGCAAGTTTTAAATCTCAGGTAATACCCATGTGAAAATTGATTTTTTCGGCATGAGGATTCATTTAGCATCAATAATTTGATGAACAAACTTGAGACTGGTACACACGATGAATCTGTGAAGAATAAATGCTCACAATATTTTGTTCAAGGAGACTACTCCCAAGGTCGCTGACAGCTCTTTGACAGCCCATGGCCATTTTTGCCGTTTTTGAGGCTCATCCGGCAAGCGCGGTCCCCGAGTTTCCGTCAACTTGAACAAAAATTCGACGAACTTCCCCAAATAATCCGATTTTCACTAGTTTGGTTTTAAAGGGAAGCTCCACTGAATCCCAGCTAAACCCCTCGTTTTTGATATTTATCGGCTGAATGTGGTACACAAAGGCCGCCAACTGAAGCATGAAGCGGCCTTTGTTCAGCACATTCGGTTCAAGAACGTCACAAACGAAAGGTTTAGCCGGGATTCACTTGCGTCTTTGTTTAAAGCCAAATTTGTATGTAAACGAGAGTATTTGGTATATCTACATAATAGTTTGTTTATTAAGAACAGTGAGAGATTGGCCAAACACTGGCTATCTGCTTTCGACAATCTCAGCCGAAGCAGTTTCCGCTCAAACCTGAAAAACAACAGCAGGTTGCAACTTTTGAAATTTTGGACCACCAGAAATATCGATGCGACCAGGTATATTGGAAACCTACCTGACCAGGACAATACCTGAACTGTTCTGTTCTGTGCTACACAAGCGTTCCGTCGCCTATACGTTAGCCCATTGTGCCAGACAAATCCGCAGATGTAGTAACTTGAGGTGTCCACATGTGTACCACATTCGCGCAATAGCCGTGACGAAATAGGTCCCATTCTGAGCGATAAGCCAAAATTGCAAATCACGGTGCCAAAGAAGGTTGTTTAACATGGCAAACTCGACAGTGGTGGTTACGCTTTTTGTCCGGCTAAATTACAAACGTACCCTTATACCAGACTCGTAACACAGCATGCGTATGCGTGATGCACACGTGTCGCTGCAACCAGCCAAAATGCCAGCGTCGGTTTTGTCTACTGGTCATTATCAACGGGCCAACGAATTCATCGATACACTTGAAACTGCAATAACAAGCCTGAGAAGCCAGAAGAAGAACACTTACAAAAATGACCGTACACCGCCGTCTAACACTTAATCATCTCTGGTCGAATCCAGGGCCAAAACATTCATTGCCAATCACCTAGACGACGCGGCACATAGATTCATCTTCATCAGTCCTTTCTGATCTTAGCGAAAGGCATACGGCCATATAGAATGAAGTCACCTGAAGCAGTACTAATTTATCGTGTTAAGCGTACCCATGTGCTCCAAAACCCAAAGAATCGTATGATACTGCCTTGGTTTTGCTCACTCGCCGTGCAGACTAATATGTCTAATGCAAACTGTGCTGTAATGTGTCCCTCCTCTAACACCTTGCGGCAAGGGGGTGTGTACAAAATGAAGTTATTCCGCACTTTTGTGTTTCTTACACCATTGCCCATACTGTCTAAGAAATAAGAATGGTACCACAACGAACAATCAAACAAGCGATCCCAATGGGCATCTCATTTTGGGGGCTTCTTTTTTATTGAATGGCGTTGAACTACCCGAGCGTACTTGACTATATACCTTTGAAAAATACACACGAAGAGAAACCTACCTTTGTATGGATTCATTACCTGGCGGTTTAGGCATCCTAACAAATTGGTCAAAGACACGCAGTTGGTGTTTTTGCCTAAACATCGTTGACAAGAGACACAAAAACAAGGCCACGATTGTCCCGACTTTCAGCTGTTTGCTGAAGGAAACTAAAAAATATCAAAATGAAGTTAACCTACGCAACAACGGTACGATTCTGTTGTAATGTGTTCTTCATTTTGAAGAACATCCTTAAAGTGCAATGAATCCGCGCGACGTATCTGAAAGCCTCAACGGGATATCAGTCCACATTCTGACTGATCCGTAGCCACCAGTTGGTGGACTATTATGAAACGATGTTCCTCAACTTTCAGTCAGTTTGCACACAAAAGAACCGACACAGTATTTCGCTACTCCATTAGTGGTGTTTTCTGCGTGTTACAACTTCCTGTGTTTTCCTTTTTGTTAGCATGCTTCAACGTTGTGTCGCTACCTGTCCAAACAGAGCTCAATCACAACACAATTTTCACACTCAAATTGGACAGCAATGAAAGTGTAAGGAGTTATTCGTCATTTACCCACACACACACATACACACACAAAGATAGATGCACGCATCCTGTGGAAGACAAAATAATTTTTCCTGGGACTTCCCCTCAGGCGAATGCTGGTCAACATCTGATCCCATGGGTCATCTAAGTGCGTGCAGCTACTTTGCGCGCGTGAGACCGATTCAACCATGTCCAGACCGGACGGTTAAGCTGTGTTTCCTTCATGTCCATCAATCCGGACTAACTACAGATAAAAAAACAACTTTGAGTGAGTTGATGTACGAGTTTCTCAGAAAAAAAACATTCAAAGGGAGTGGCATAGAAGTCCAAAAATTTGGGAAAGTCATTGGCGTGTAATAATCGCACAGATCTGATATGAGGTTATTGTCCAATGGTCCCATTTGAACGATTAAAGACCGTATCACAAGTGTCCCCATAGAAACAACATGAATGGACCTTACAAAGGTGACCACCTTCTTGAGCTGGCTTCTCCTGGAAGGGATTTTGCTGTTAGGATGTGCTTCACTGGTCAAGTGAAGAGTGACCTCTCCTGAAGTTGACCTGTCTGGAGGAATAGGGCTATGTTGATTAGTTTTTAAAAGAGGGTTGTGTGAGCACAGGTGTGCAGTGCCTCTTCTATCCATGGTGAGGACCATTGGAATACAGCTAGTCACAGGGGTTGCTTAATCCAGCCTCTAGAAGCCTGATATTCAGTGGGAAATAGTGAAATTGTAATCATAAATGAAACCTTTTCTAATCATTCAAAAAAGAGAAATCAGTTCAGTGAGTAAAACGCGGTATTTGCCTTCCCAGATCTTATTAGATAGACAACTTATTAGAAGAGAACTTATGAATAATGCCAGCTGATTGGTCCTACCTCATCTGGTGTGCAGAGCGTGACTGACCGAACAGCAGGAACGAATCAACAAAGCTTGCCTACTTAAGGACAACTTACTGCAGTTTAGCTAGCTGCCAAATAAGGAAAACACTTTGTTGACGGAAAGCCTAACTTATTCCGAAACACCAGTCTTCCAACGAATGGGCCTTTTTAGAAGGGGTCGTAAATATGGACAAAAAGGATAAAAAAAGCAAGTGTTCAGTGCCTTGCAGTTCGTTGGGTAGACCGGTATTTGTTCATAAAATTCACGAAACAGAATCCTGGAAGAATAGCCATTTGTGACTGGTCGGAAATGGATAAGGATAGGCACGGGAAAGGGGTCGGTAGGCCAAGTATCGGGTATTCTGGTGATTCCAGGATCTATGTTATACATACCATCAACCGGTCCGTGAAAAAGCTTTGGCTATTTCTTCTGTCATGATTTTCACTGTTTTCACACTATATTGTCCAATCGCATTCACCCTTCGGTTACACCGAAGGATTATCAAATATTTATTCCATGGGGTCGCGGAACGTTATGCAAAAGTTATGGCGGCTTATTTGACCAAAAATCAATAAAGGACGGGTAGATATTTTGCAAAAAGTATTTTTCGGAGAGCATACCTGACAAGTTCGGAGTCCAAACAAAAATGAAATAGCTCCCCTTGGTAAGGGGATTTCTCAGTCTGTTCGTGCGATTTACAATATTCCCATTCATAGACTCGCGTATGTATTAGCACTTATAAAATAAACTAACTACAGACTTCTCAAAACTCATTCTAGCCAAGGAATAAGTTTAGCTAAGGACATCGACGTGTGGTTTTAATTTGCGTACATTTGAGCTGGAGACGACGTAAAGGATAGGAATAAAGAAGCAGAGACGTCAACAGTAGAACAACTTCACTTATTCGTGTTGCTGTATGCAGCTCACTAAACAACGGCCGTGGAAGGTGCAATAGCTAGAACACTTCCATGTCTGGTTTGGTTTTCCTGGTGAAGCAGCTGTCCCGGGTGCCTGAATTTGGGGCATCGGTGTTCGGCATAAGATTAACATGGTGGCCTAACTTCTGGAAAACAAGTTTCTGAAAACGTTCGCCGTTGACTTGAAAGATCCGTAGATTTTAATTGTCTGCTCTATTGTCGTCGAACAAACTAGTAGGAAAACCTATGTACGACGGCCCATTCACTCTCTATCATAGGACGATTGGTGCCACCAAGGTACACAAACCACGGCACTGAGAGAATGATTAGCCCATCCGCGACCCTATGTCAGACTCCTCTGAGTGTTGACGGAACCAATTGTGAAGGTCAGTTACGACGCTACTTCTTGCAAAGGGGCCATACGTCCTGAAGGGAGCGCGAGGGCTGAGCTGTGTAGACTGCAACCACTAAACATGCAGGGCTAGATTTAAACCATGCATGGCCGTGTTCTTATATTTAACCCTTAGGCTTTCTTAGCCGCTCTTTCACCAAGTGCACGCGACTTACGTGGATAGGCGGACTAATCCTTTGACAAGCTAGTTGTTTCACTAAAATCCATCACTTCACTTCCGATATCCAACCAATTCTGACCTCATCACCTTAAAATTTGATTCACCCTGAATTCGTGTATCTTTATTGGACCTGTTGGAACTTTTCACGAGTGGTTAACTTCTACGTGCATATGCGGTCGAAGTTCTCGAAAATTCGGCCGAGCTGCCAAACCTGAAATCCCAGCTACAAGCACTACTATCAAACTAAAATGCCCTGAGACCAAACTAAACTTACTGTATCCTTGAATGATTCTGTCACTTATAGTTGACAAAAATGTGACGGATTCAGCAGAGTCTAATAGGGTCGTTTTCTGAGTTCGATTAACCAAATAAAATGGCATCAGATTATCAGCACTACCAGCACTTTTGTGGAACGTTTAAAGTCAAAATGTGATGTGGTGGAATAGAATGTTTTAGTCCAAAGCTCTCGGACGTCGTGGGCAACTTTTTCAAGAATTTTTGCAATCAAATGACTATGGGCCAAGTACACTGCTATCTTGGTCCGTCAATACGTCCTCTGATTGCTATGTTCCTGACGTCAATGGTTAGTCAGATGCATTCAGTGCATGTTGGTTCTGTGGTGTGTGCTTCGCCTGGAAATTTGCCCCATCTGTTGTTTTATCACCGGAGATGCGTCACTGTTCACATTCTTTTTCGACATTTGTACTCTGTCCTCTATGATGCGCCTTAGGTGCAAGCTAGGTAGTCGGGAGGCTGGCTCCATCACCAAGACTGACACATTTCGGATGTGTGTTGATCTCCGGTGTCTCGGCACGAGTGCATTTCATGTGTATCGTGAATCCAGACGGGAGTATGCGTCTGTTATTGAGGTGGATTTACACAGTCTGGAGCAACGCTTAAGTTTTTAAACTCCTTTGGGTTCCATGGAGGAGGTCGGACATACCCTTTGCTCTTCGTGGAGGCTGGCTGGACATTCTGCACGATAAATTTGGTAGACGCAGTTTGTGCGGTGTTTCGGCTCGACAAGTTGCTTAGCACTTGCGAGTTGATGTTGTAAGCGCAACATCGGTATCATAATCATGAGGGATAAGAATGCTGTGTGTGCTAGAGACACATCGTCAAACAAAATCATTAGATCGCACACCAGCATAAAGAGATGTTACGTCAGGCATCTTTTTCGAAAATCGTAAGTAGTATTTGACGTGACAGTCCAATTCTACTAAGCTGTTGACGGTCGGGATGTTCAAAGGCCAAGCCAATCAGGTAAGCATTTACTATTTAGAGAGATTTTATTTTTCCAGCCCTGTTCTTGGGGGACTTTGTTATACTGCTCAATCGGGTCTAACAAGTCATGATTATGTTGCACAATTTGACATCGTTTTATTAGGCGGAAACAAATGCTTGGCCCTAATGTTCTGAATCGTACCATAATAGTTAAAAAATCGGAGAAGAACCTTCTGTTCTCCTCCTTGATGGAAACAGTCAAAAGGTGTAACAACCAAATTCCGGAAAACCTTTAAACCTGGAGAATTTGAGCGCTTTGGTAGTATGTTTGTGGATGAGGAATTTCCTAGGTCCAAACAAACTTGGATTACGTATTCTCTAGGGTGGGGCTTTCAGAAATGCATAAGTAATATTCTTAGGTGATAGTCACCGCAGTGTTGTTTCAATTCGCTAACGGAGTGGGTTCCAGGGAATCCTGTTACAGACCCACGAAAGGCTACGGAATTGCCGTCAACAGCTTAGTTCACAAAACAAGTTGACATTTCACACATAATTATTAAAACAACTTTCACCAAAATATGTTGTTCGACCTTTGGTGGAGCACGCATATAAAAATTTACGTGTTTTTCACACATCTGCCGTTGTTGCACCACGATGCCTGGTCCCTCCATCTTACCTGGGGTAATTTTGGAGCGGGGCTGTTCGTTCACTCACCAGTGTGACACTATAGGCGGTCGCCTTTTGTTCTGGTTTGCCCACATCTCAGTTTCGGTCATCCGCCCTCGATCTGTCCAATCACGTGCGATGACAATGTTGAACGCACATGTGCGTCCGTGTGTTTCTCTCGCAGTGGTCAAACGACCACTGTTTGACAAATTGAAGTCAACCCGACCCCTTTGATTTGCGGCACCGGTATCACTGACTTGATCAGTGTCATAGTGGGAAAGCCAAAAATGAATGCGTCACCTAGACGCATGAAGTGTGAAGCTGGTTGAAGAAACGGCAAACGATCGGGCGGAGTAAATCAACTGTGCAGTTTACCGATACACGTCATGCGAATACTAGGAATATTGTTCTTCTGCTTCTACGGCTTTTCGGCGGGGAGTGCTTGGGTGTTTCAAGTAGACAGTATTCATGATGCGCCCAGCACACCTAATCACGGAAAGGATAAGTCTGATGAAATTCGTGTTGTTTACGAGGATGTTCGATCGCCGTGTCACTCAGAAGGCCGGGCATCTCAGTGTATGCCACCTTTCACAAATATAGCGGAAGGTGCCCCTGTGGTGGCCACATCAACCTGTGGAGCGAGCGACAAAACGGAAAAGTTCTGTAAGCAACAAGTTGACGCCACAGGGCGCATTCAGTGGCGTTGCGAGCAATGCACAAGCGAAGATAAATTTCCCACCCATCATCTGACTGATCGGCATCAAATGGTCAACGAGACGTACTGGGTCTCTGGAGCGGTGTTGCGAGGACAAACGATCAATATTACTCTTTCCTTGGGCAAGACCTTTGAGGTTTACTATGTCTCATTACAACCGTATGGAAAGCTTCCGGACGCCATAGCTCTTTACAAGTCTTCAGATTTTGGGAAAACATGGCACCCATGGCAATACTTTTCAACCGATTGCTTCCGCGCTTTTCGTCTGCCCACCAGTAATGAGCATAATGCACAAATATCGGCAGCTAATATTCAAGAGGTACTTTGTGTGGCACTCAAACCCTCAGAGGATAATGAGCACTATGGTCGGTCACTGAAAGTGATTGCATTCAGTACCACCATTGGGCGTCCATCAAGTCAACCCTGGAGTGCAGCCTTGGTTGACTGGATGACCATGACCGATCTTCGAGTTAGTCTTACCCGCTTTTCTGACCTAGCTGATATGACTCAACACGACGCAAGCGGTCTTTTGCTTACACCAAACCTACTGTCACCAGCGAAAGTGTTCCGCGTTGGCGAGGTAGAAAAAAACAAAATGTCAGCAGGCACACTGGGGATGAGTCGACACCACTTTCAATCCGACGCTGCCTCATTCATGCCCGATAAGGGGATACATTTCGCCTTTTCCGACTTAGCCATCGGTGGGAGATGCAAATGTAACGGGCACTCAAATCGGTGCGTTCGCGACCGCTTGGTGGATGCAGCAGGGAAAGAAACCGGAGAGTGGGGACCTCTGAGGTGTGACTGCCAGCACAACACCGCTGGAATTGACTGTGAGAAGTGTGCACCTGGATATCTGGACCGTCCCTGGGCTCGAGCCACCAGGGAGCTGGCGAATGAATGCAAACGTAAGTTACTACTTTTAGTAGTTTTCTCTCCTTGTCCTCTATCGAATTCGTTCTTATATCATGTTAAATGGAGTAATTTACCCACATGATGTGAATATGTTTGGCTAGTTCTGAACATCCTTATGAAAGCTAAACCCAGATAAAAATAAGTAGATACGGACTTGTGGGACCTGCAGAAATATTTAGTACAAAAACAAAGCTCGTCCTTGGAGGAAGTATGCTATCTTGGGCAATCCCACCATCACTGTTCAGGCGACTGCTCTAAAAACTCCCAAAAAGGAGTTGAAACAAAAACTTAGTCAGCGTGCACAAATTTTTCCTACAGGATGATAAGACCAAGAGTACTTACACTATGTTTCAATAGAAACTGATCTTACCTTACTTTCCAACAGAAGGGACAAAAAAGCCTGGGTGCTTCACGCCAAAAAGGGCATCAAGGAGAAGCCCAACTCATTGGAAAGTCGTCCTTTTCGAGGAGTGGTCAGCAGATGCCAGCTGTAATTCATGTCAGTCTGATCGAACTGGTTTTATTTATAACCAGCATGTCTTTCATAAGGGTATTTATGGTTCTCTTGAGGGGGATTCTGCTTTAGTCTCTGACCCTTCAACCACCATGGAATTACTCGGCGATCATTCAAAGAAATTTCGTTCGTTCCATTTGTTGAGCTATTTGGGAGAGCAGATAACGGAAGAACGAAAAATCCATCTCCCAGAAAGCCTGGACCACTTTTTCTTTGGAGACGGCGATCAGTTTGATGTAACAGCTGAGGATTGGTTTTTCAAAGACGCATTCCATATAATGAGTGGCAAGAGTATTTTTCTCATCTTCATCTCTTACAAAAAGAGGGACAATGTGAAGAAATTAGAAATCATGTGAAGACCGATGGTTAGCAATTTTTAAATTTGCAAACTGATAGAAAGCGTAGTGGTTGGAAGCGAAGCTAGTTTGAAATACTTCGACATCAATATCGTTGTATATAGCTGCTTTCTGTGGTCTAGACCTTCTACGCAAAAGTAGCTGCTGCTTGACAACTTCTCCGACTGCCCTTGACTCAACCTTCGCCGGATGAATGAAGAAACTGACTGCCACTCCAGACAATATTTATTTTTGGCTGTTTAATAAACTTAAAAGACCTGGCCAAATACACTCAGTTTTAAGTTAATTTGGTAATGATGGGAGACTTACCTGGATCTTGGCTGAACCGTTTATTTATGATAGCCTTCAACCGGTCATGGGCGGTTAGATTATTCATCAACCTCATGCACATTGTTTCTTCAAGATAATACACAGCGAAGTCTTGAATATCGTACCAAATAAAACGTGAGGCGGTCTGTGTGCTTCATATTCAGTCGGAGAATATCACAAACGGAGGATTTGGCCGCCCGTTGAAACTATATTAGTGTGCAAAATTGTGTATTTGGTGATTTATTTACAGTTTGGGTTTAGGCAGAGCTTAATCTTGACGGAAAATCGGGGCCTGTACCTACTTGATGGGCTCCAAGATGGGTGAAACCTCTTGTGAATTGCTGAAGAGGTTCCCGCAAATTTACCAGTAGTGTTCCTTCAAGGAACACTTGGATTCGTTACAGGGGTGAAGACATATGTTCTGAATCTTCATACGAGCAATGCAGTTCATATCGCACAATTTACTGGCAAGTGATTGTTTTGAATAGGGCTTATCAAATACATAATGAGAATAGTAGGTCTTGGGGGAGCTCCTCATCTAACGACATTTCTAGGCTATATGACGGCCGCATGAAGGCTAAATGTTCACTATTTTGGGAAATTTCGTCATACCTGCATGTGTTTTATGTTACTTTTACTATATGATACGGATTGAAGTGTTTCTCGCCCAGTGGGGATGGAATGCTACTAACTACCTGAATGATCAAAGGCAATTCCATTCAGAGCGCACTAATGATAGCATCTCGGTTGTTGATGGAACGTTTGAAACCACATTGTCCAGCTCAGCGAGCAAGCCAACGGCCGGAAGCCTACTACATAATCGGTCTGCAAATAACGTTCACTGTTTTATGTCGAAGCATTGTTAGGTTAGGTTTATCCGAATCAAAATTTTATAATAGGATTTAGTTTGCATCCACTTTGCACTATTTGGTGTGGACTGTGGTAACCATGTAACCTCAGCAAGCAGCGTGTGAAAATCGCTGTGGGTTCGTTAACTTCTGGCGATCCTCCAACCCTTCCACCAGCAGTCCGTGCCAGCTGTACACTATCTGAATAGTACCTCATGATGTCGTTTTCACTAAATTAGACTTTTTGCAATCCTTTCTTGAGAAGCAGCAACATCTTATTTCTCATCACGCAGTCGTCTCTGAACCCGGGCGATTTAGTAGGTTACCAGAAGCGTAACTGAGCTTTTGTTGAATGACCAAACCCCAAATGCTTGTTCGTGGTGCAGACTACGAAATGTTGACTAACCACTATTGGAGTAGCATTTTACGTTACTTGAGCCATCAAGCCTTATTTTTGTGTGGAAACTTTGTTTATGAAGCCCATTAGGCACTCACGATTGGTAATCAATATACTTGGATCTCGGATGTCTCGGCTATTTACAGCTTAGCAGAAACTGGTTTGCATTTGCCGACTTCTGAAAAGAAGTGTTCCAGCTTGGGGGTCGAAGTTACAAAACTATCTAGGTATCTTTTGCATGGTTCTCGTTTTTCCAAGTCATTCCAGTGATAAAGTTTGAAAGGCCGAACAAAGCGAGTGAAATTCATAGACGGTGGCAACAATTTGGCGTAGGTTATTTTATTCTGTTCTATAGTCGTTTCACTGTCCATAAAATCTCATGTTTGTGATGCACTCTACAGTCCGCTTATCAGCACCACAAACTTTGATCAAAGGTTACTTTTTATCCCTCGTGAGCTTTCCAAATTGGCCAGAAATATTTCTCTTCTCATACATGAGTTGCTTCAGTTTCAAATTCTTCACACGCCACTGAGCTAAGAGCGTCACACTTGCATGATTTACATCTGGTCTGAACATACTACTTTTGGGTGTTTTGTCTACGGTGTATATGACTCTTTGCCTTATTTTTACTTATTCGATCAGGTTTTAGTCTGAAGCACATCGTAATATTGATTACTGGTAGGATCTGTAATAAGGTCTTAAAGGGGGAAATGTATCTTCTGCATTGTCTGAACGTTTATCCTTGATAGTCTATCGTTCTTTCCATATTATCTTTTAAATGCAGTTAAGTTAGCCCACTCTCTATCATCTAGACCACGAACTTAGACAATGTTTACACTTGGAACATGGTAGAGACGGTTTGAAAATTGAGAGTTAAACTAAGTGAATCGACACCCGAGATTGCGAGCCGGGTACTCGAATAAGGGAACTACCAAAGATGCAGCTCTGCATTGCGCTAGTTCACGCGGTTTGTCAAGTGTCTGCCGAAAGACCAACATTTGATGCTGTCAATGTCGTTAGTGAGTCTCATGCGCCAGAAGTTGGTGTCGTTCAGAAGCATGGAGCGCATTGATGTAAATTGAGGAGGCATAAAGGGAAATATAATAAATGGATTGGAACTCAGTGATAACTCGGTAACCACTTCGTGTTTGAACTCGCCAGGCTAACATCGTCGCCGTAAAAGGTGTTCAGTGGGAAATGCAACAGATTGAGACTTGGAGATATGCCCACAAAATGGATAAAAACGCTAGTTGGTTGTCTTTGAATTTCCATCAATTTCCTCTGTTCTGTTAATTGAACAATAAATACCCAGAAAACTGGCATTCCAAATCAAGGGAACCTTATAGGTAATCGCCATACCTCTTCTTTAATTGAATAACATCAGAACTTATTCTCAGGAATTACATATGCACACGCACGAAGCTGTGTTGCGGATTTTTACTTTCACCAAATGAGTAATTCTGGTTTGACGCTGTTTTTCAGCCGAAAGCCACTTGGCTATCACCTTTTGCAACCATGCTGGAGGATATCACTTCACTGTTTATCACGCATCTTTCTACGTACCTACTAAAATCACGGAGAGCACGGAACTCGATGGCTTATTACATATATGGTGTGAATAACTCGGATGTAAAGTACCTGCTCTGGACCTCTTTTATACTTTACTGAACCTTTAGTGCACGTTTGATTTCGTTTTTTTGTTTCGATTTTCTAATCATACTGAAATGGGTACCATACACTGGCCTCTCATCGACGATTATAGTTATGTGTGGATCAGACATATGTTAGAAATGGCTGTTTCGTAAACGTTGTCTCTGTTACAAATATCCTGTTCTCTATAAGAGTTGTGATGGTTGCTATGACCGGAAAGTCAAAGGTAGGAGCAGGTGTGCAAAGCAGACAAACACCTTTTACCGCATTCCCCAAAAAGAACAAACGCAGAATAAACTGCTGTGATATGTTACTTTAAGAACGTGAATTTTGAAATTCTGCGACTGGAACAATGTCCAGTAAAAACCCCGCAATACAAAGAAAGGCACAGTCAATTAGGTCCGATGTACTCCGGACTTTTACAAGTTCTGACAGCAATCAAGACTCTAATTACCTGTTCCAGCGAATTTTGTCCGTGCATTTTTATGCAGGAGTGCCCAGGGCGAACAAGTGTGTGTTGATTATGCACTAGATACCGTCATCAGGAAAGGCATTCCATTTCACCGAAGGAAGAGACTATTTTTCGCTTCATTTGCCATATTTGCTTATTGGCAGACATTTTCCACAAGTATTGTTGCTTCCCTCATCCAGCCCGAATGAAATTTTTTTCACCCGCTGGTGTCCAAAGTCGGCTACACTTTGATCCGACCATCTCGACAAAGGGGAGATTACCACTGCTTTTCAGATTGTTTTCTGAAAAAATCTTATCAAACTGTTGAATGTTGTCCTGCCCTGTGACCCTTTCTTTATCATCTCTCAATAACCATATTTAACGTAAGCGATATGTGAGCAATCTTATGAGTAGTATGTAACATCCAGATATCGTAGCAACCTGTTGAGTGTTTTCTTTCTCTAAGCCCCCGTCTTCATAATCTATCAATAGCCATAGTTCGCCCCGATTTCTTCTAAAAGTTCCAAATTCAGGCTTGTCAGTTTTTATTAAAACCAGCACGCGTAGTTAGCTAAGTTACTGAGGCCGACTTGAACATATTTCCACTCAACGGGATTTAAGTAGCATAGTGAGTCAGCACCATATGTGATGGATCAAAGCCTATCAGCCGACATCTGTCCAAGGACTGCCTAATTATAAAGAGGTAAATGAGCTTATGTCTACCCCTCAGAATCCAAAATAGGTTTCAATACCTTCAGTTAGATGCCTAGAAGACACAATCACTCTAGACCCTTCTCAAAATACTGGCCCGAATATTGTAGCAAAGGGGTGACATCATTGAAGGACGATGCGTTATTCTGCCCAAATTCTATTCATGGGTTGATCTGTTCGAGCGTTTTATGTATGTTGTAAAAGTCAACTACTTTTATTTTTTACATGTGGCAGCTGTTTTCTTCGCTTGTTGGAACTCGAAGTTTCCTTTGATCAGGTTACCTGATCCAATACGAAAGCAGTCCACTGGTGTGGACAATAAACAAACACAAGCACAAAAATTTGGAACACTTACCAATTTGTGTTAGAAACATGGTATACCGTTTCCATGTGCCGCGCAGAATGAGTCCTGTCTAGAATCGTGATCCTGTGTCTTCCAGAGCATGTTCTATCAAACAAAAATGCTATGATTTTAAGCTCGGAATTTCCAGTATTCATAATGATTGGGAAACCCGAACAACGAAACAAGGTAACAGATTCCGTGACTTCCTGGGAGGAACAAAACATGTTGTAAACAATAAAATTATTGCGCTAATATTTATTGCTTTGTTCCGTAGTTTAAAGGCCTACGCTACTTGTTCTCCATCGAGAGCGAACAACTTTTTTTGTAATTGATCAACTGGCTATTGATCTGTTCGCCGAGCTTGCCAATTGATCTGCGAAAGTTTCGTAATCACTGCGCCCAACACCTAACAGTGCACTGCTCGAATTGTGATGAAACGTTTGCGAATCGATTGCCAAGCTCAGCGAACAGATCAACAGCCGTCTGACCAATTACCAATTACTGTACCCGAGCTACCACTACTGCAACACACTAGAGGCAAATTCCTACAAAAAATGCAGGTATCTGGCTTGTTTTCAATATCTTCTGGAAAAAGGATGGGAAAGTCCCACAATTCCCACTATCTTCCATATGAGAATTCGGCACCCGAGAGGCAGGTCGAGACCAGAACTGCGTAGTTGACGGAAGGAAGCGCATCAGGTCGCAGAAATGCAGGGTTGCCAAGTTACTGATTTGCCACTAGTAACGGAGAGACATACTGTTCGGCTACTTTTTGGATGGTCACGGATGATTTCCTGGGAGACACATTACCGATGGTTTTAGGTGAGGATCTACAGTGCTACTAGATTGTTAACACAGGATGCTTCACGTTCAGAGTGCAACCGCAACCGAATCTTCAAAATCTTCTCACTCTCTATAAGACATAATTCATCCAGTTATTCACTCATGCAAGTCTGAGTATTATGGCAAATATATATATATATATATATATAATTCCTACAGACAGGTTTAAGGGAAGGTTTGCAACTGGTTGTAATGAACAAATGAGTTTACGTGAACTGTTTTCGCTCAAGGAATTCGGACAACAACCCATCAGGCGTGAAGTCAGAGTTGAAATTTTTCAGAAGCCTTCTATCTACGACATGCGCGTTGAAACCCCGGGCTTTTTATCTTTTCATGAGCTGAGTCCCATTTTTGCTGAAGAGAGGGGTTCAATAGGCCTGTGAAGGATATGAAGAGTAATGCCCTTAGTTGTCGACCTTGCAATGAATGTAAGTTTTTACAAAAATACATCAGTGATGAATCAGTGCCGTATTAATGGGACTCAATGCATTCAGACTTGACATATACGCGAATGTATTCAGACTTACTGGGTGCTTCAACGTTGGCAGTCCTTGACCGAAAAGGATAGTTTTTCCTGAAGCAGCAAGATAAAACCCCATTCACTTTCGATTCCAAGGGAATAAGAAACAACTGAACCTATGGAAGATGCGTTGATCAAATGGGTTACCACAAATTTCACTGCTGTGCCTTGGCTCAACCTGGATTAATGGCTAAGGAGTGCTACCAACAAAATGTAAGCAGTTCACGGGGATGAATAATTCACACGATGAATGAACCTCCAAACTGGGAGTTTGTCGCTGTAGGAGACAGTCAGCACGTGGCCAGGTAACAGTGAAAGGAGGAAGGTTCTTTGCTGTGAAGTCGTTTGTTGGCAAACACGAACTAGGCGGTTACAAGTCATTAGATACAATAGTAAACATCTCACCTCCACAGCATTTTTGAAAAGTGAACATTCTCTAGCTTTCTCTTAACCTTCTTGGACGTTCATTAAATATTAAACAATGGTAAACGAACACCGCAAAGCGGTTCCGAAGTAACCTTCACCTTCCATCGGATGCATGGACATCAGACCACGGACTACTTGCATACTTCATTAGTAGTATACACCGTAGTAGTATAGTAGTATACATTAGTAGTAGTATACACCGTTACAATAGTAGTCTCGTGACCGAAGTACGAGTGGCACTATATCTTGTCTAAGCGCGAGCCAATTACACTGCCAATCAGCCGATTGTAACCGAATGGTCAACTGTCAAAACTACTGTTCGTAAGTTTGCTAGTTTGAATCCTCCTAGAGATTTGTTAGATGCGCACTACTGATGAGTTCCAGTAAGCAGGAAACAGATGTATGCTCCCTTCTGGCTCCTCAGCATAGACTATTTCACTTAAGGTACAAAATCTCCATCAGAAGCTCCACTGGATCTTCCCATACAGTTAGCACATTATGAATAGTAATCCGAAGCAGGCGGTCCTTGAAGGACAACCTACCTTACCCTTTTCTGATTTCAAAGTTGCAGTTGGGTTTGTTGATGTCCATGTGACTTAGTTAGAAAAATGTGCACTGAGGGCTGTAGGCGATTTGGAGGTGTAGAATATCCTGATTGTGTTCGGTTTGCTAAATACAAAGCCTGTTACCATTATTTCATCTTGTTGCACTCATCAGTCCTTCTGATCCCCATGCCTCTTTCTTTCGAGATGAGTACCCACTTCAGTGGCTTCCTTATTATCTACTCGAGTAGGCTTAGCTAACAAGAGTGGGTTGGAAAAATTTCCTTCGAGAATTACGAGTTGTTGCTTTTTTATCAGTGCACAAAACAAGACCATAAATCAGGCGCTTTTGATTTTTTTGGTAAAAATGTTCAACCTTTCATTCGTAGCTTGTTTTGTGTTAACGGAGCACTGAGAAGCCAGTGTTATCCGACGCAAAATTTTTTATCAGGGCTTGATAAACCTCGATCAGGTCAGTGTGAATCCCCTTTTTCGGAAAAGTTTGGTAACAGTCGGTAGATTTTCCCTCAGACTAATGTGTTTAGGCTAAACAGTAGGTAGTCAGAGGAGTCGGAAAGTGTGTTAAAATGCCAAAATATTTGGTATGGCTTTCCGGTTTATCTGAACCAGAGCAAACTTTGTTTACTTTCAAAGTCTCTTGAAAGTGCCTTTGTTTTTCTTATATATGGTTATTTTAATTGACCGCGTTTCAACAGTTGCTGGAAAAACTTGCTTCTGCTATACCCACAGGATGACGAGCGGCCCGCTACAATATTGGTGGCTCTAGGGCAATTACGAAAATTAGTAATCTTACAGCATGGTGTGCCTTTCATGAGAATATGGTGTAGGCCGTAGGACGTAGGAGCGTTTGCAGCGGATAAGTGTCGACAGAAGGATGACGTGTTCATTACATTGTCAATTTCAACAGATGAGGCTGTCCATGGGGACGGACGCAAATGCCATTTTAACCAGGTCCGAACTGTACTGAATTCGCGTCAGTTTCAGCGGGGGTCAGAAGTTGAGGTATGCGGCCACTCATCACAGATGATACATCCAAGTGTTGTTGCAAGTATTCAAAAACAGCTGCACCGTATCTAAGGGGTGAGAGACCCATTCATATGACAAAGGGCTATAAGGACCGTCATATTGAGCCGTCAGAGATAGCTGTAGATGATAACTATTCTGCACAGTCGAACATGGCGGACGTATACGCGGAATTGGTGCTGCATCGTGTGTCTCAAGTATGACCGTTGAATGTTCATGAAGGTCACTTAATGAGGTTTTCATGAATCAACAACCTGAGACTGAATACGAGTGGGAATAACGATTGATTGAGAATATGAAACTGTCAGAGTGAACGCGCTGGCCGGATCCAGGTAAACCAATCGTCTGACTGAAATGAAATGTGCGCACAATACTCACAAGTTTTGCTGAACCAGCTTACATTTAAAAGGAGCTTTAGATAAGTTGTGACGGCTTACTTCTGAGGCAAAACTAATCAGAAAGTTGCCTATAAGAGTCAACGCGGGTCGCTGACAATGTACTTCGAGACATTACTCCCCCGGCCTCCAATATCGAGGGGAATAGGTGTAGAATTCTGTTCCGTTAAAACTAGCCCCCGTATTATATCGTTTTTGCTAGGTATCGATAAATACGCTGCATTTCCATGCACTTCATGTGCATTTATTGAGCTGCTTCAGTATTTTCATCCAGTATTGTATAACAGTTGCTTCTGATAATTCTTTCAATGATCCCGTATTTTGGATGCGAATTTTGTAGTGAGTGACGACTGAACACACTGTTGTAGTTTCGTCGAGGCAAATCTTATTTTACCAGAAATTCACGTTTCTATAGTGTGAATATTATCTTGAATTTCGCTTAAAAATGTTGAAAAAGTACTTGGGCTTTTAAGTGTGTACAACAGCATCAGGTGAGTAAGAGTTTCAGTAGAAATTATGTTTTAACCGGCTGAAGGTTAGCATTCATGTACTTGTATAGCATGTTCCGGTTCCAGGTCTACCGTCTACTATGTGCGAAAGGAAATTTACCACGGTGTGGAGTCAGTTTGTTTTTATCGGTTTGGCGTTTATCTTCAAGTACTTTGCCTGAAGTGGTATTGGGTTCCTGGCCACTGGGATATCAAGTAACCCAAACAAATGATTCCCTTGCTTCCTGGTGATGAGGCTCATAATGTTCTTTTGGGATCTTGCCATATCAGAGAGGTCAATGTATGCCGAAATTTGAGAAGCACTTTAGGGGTGTTTCATTCTCATTGGGAATCAACAGCAGTGCGCATCTAACAAAACTTTCGAACGCACGACCTTTCGGCCATTGGTTGAACAGAACCGTTTTACCACGGGCGGCTGTTCAGTAGTGAAATTGACTCACACTTAGACGGGGCTTAGAGACGCTCATCCTTCGAGTGAGAGCGTAACACTCTGCTGTTCAGCCGCTTGAGGCTGAAAGGTTGTGTTCAACGACTGGCTGGAAGACTACAGGTCCGAAACTCTTTGATTTTCAGTAACTCCAAATAAGCATGAAACAGCTGTACAGTGTTTCTCGGCGTTTCAGAATAGATTAGCCTAGCCGACAAGACGAAACCATAATTGTGGCCTACAGAATCTTTCCTCTCATACTCTCATTTGAATTAAGTGTGTCCACCTGTGACACACTTTCGGTGCATAGCTAGCATGCGACCCGATTTAAGGATGAGGGCTGATATACTGCCAGGTTGCTTAAGCCTAGACAGTGGCAATCGAGAAGCCAGGGTCGGGTTTAAACCCAACCCATGGACAATTCGGAGTTTTGCATCTTCAACGCTGAGCCACCTCAACCTCGCTAGTGGCGCATAAAAGTACAAACGTTCGCATTTTTCAGCTTTAATTTGGTGCAAGTGAAGCTATGAATTAATATCTCATACAGCCCTAGGTGCTTTTGTGACGATTCGCACATGGAGGAGAAATGCCGGTAGAATGGATTCCAGATTATTAATTGGGAAAGATAAACACAAGTTTACAATTTTCCAAAATATTTGTCCCAGATCGCAATAAGGCATCGGGCAGAATGTGCGCCAGACCGGAACGACCCATTCACTCTCAGGTACTCCCCGACATACTAGTATTCTTTTTATTAATAGTACTGATGTCTTAGATAGATGGAAATTAAGTTTTCGTCTACAAGCAATCAAAAATTCAGATTATTCTTGTAAGCATCAGCTGGAGCGTCATTCAGCTGCACTACTGAGAGAAAGTTCGTCAATAGATGGTACTATTAAGAAACCATCCGGAACAAAAATGAGTTGGGAGAACTCCCAACTTGACAAGCGGTTACGGGATACTCTTTCGTTTCGAGAAACATCTTGCCGAGGCACATTATCTTACTTAATTTGAAGAACTGATTTCAATCGTAACTATAAGTAAACTACAAGAAGACCATACTAAGTTTATTTTACCGTACAATTAAGTTTTACAGAAGGTTCGGCAATCAGTCCCTCCGTCATAGCTTGAAACTTCCGTGGTCGGAGAAAACTGATGAGTCATGCCATATTCTCCACCTCCGCCTTCAAACTAGAGGCGTTTTTATGCAAACAGCAGCCTTTTTGGTGCTTTGTGGAGAAACTCTCAGGAGACCTGACACTCCGAACAATACTAACGGAACCCTCATTATGTTCCCAAGTGTGTTACTGTTGAGATGTTTAATTCTACAAATATTCTCAATTGTACACGAATCTGCTTTTGACAGGAGACTCAGCTGAATCCAGCTGAATCTGTCCGTTGTGATGCTCCGCCGAGTATTGTATTATTTCTAGACACCAATGTTTGATTCTAGTTTTTAAATAACAAAGCTAATACGTGTTGCCTATTGAAAGCTTAACCTCTGTGTTTTCATCGACGGATACGCTGAGCATGCACTTACCTCGGTATTCGGGATTTTGAAGCTGCAACAGACCACCTGTCTTGACCAGTCACTCATCCCTGATGGCCATTTGACGGAGTAGAGTTAATCTATACCGAAAACAAGTTGACCTGAGTAATACTGAGAGCGGGCCATTCAGAATCGCAGTTATGAACCCTCAAGGTATCAGCAAGACATTGCGACTCGACTGCGAGTTTGATCACGTTTCCGACAAAATACCGCTGGCACTCACCGCTAACTAGGCGGTTTACGTGGGCTATATGACATTAACGGTCATACTCTATTCAAATAAGAATCATCACGTAACCTATGAGATATCCTGAGCAGACCGCTTGTAATTTATATGCTGGTTATTCAGTCAATTAAACCGTTCAAATTTTTTGCCTCTTCGACAGTTTACCATTTCTTTATTAAAACATTATCGAGCTCCAAACTTATATTGCGTTTCTCAAACAGTATATTATCTTCCTGCGGCTTATCGTAGGAAAAATCAGTGTACTACGCACTATTTTCAAAAGCTGTCTTAATGGCTACTAGTACAACATATGATGTAAAATCGTTTGTTGTTACTTTTAGGGTCAACTGACAATGTTATTCTATGGGTTCAAACTGATTAGGGTAGGTGTTGACAGAACGTAATTTAGTGATCTGTGGTCACCTGATGCTGATATGGGTTCTAACAGCTGTTTCCTCACAAAACCAGTTGCTGGACGGATGAGCGTGACTGTAATTAGCTTCCTGTAGAATAGCGTTTGGGCCAAGCATGGCCAAGCTTATTTTATGTAAAATGTAATGTAAACTTGCCGCAGACTGGAGGGCAAACTTAACATGCGCTAATTAAAATTGCAGTTGACCGTGCCTGCACATGGAGCGTCAGGTTACAGAGGAATGCTGCCATAAAAACAAAAAGTGTTTGAAAAAACAATTCTCCAATTAGGGAACCTTAGCTGGATCTCGCCCGCTGTCAAGATGTAGGGTGTGGCTACGTTACTCACTTTTCTCGAGGCTAAGACCGTTGGAATAAAACCAGTCGAAATTTCAGTAAACAGAGCGCCAGTTATTTTCAACACAGTTAGACATTAACCTAACTAATTTTTAACCAAACACTGATCGAGCAGCCTAGTAAAATCAAGGAAGGTGTATGCAAGACAAAAATTAAGCTTTGTATTCAGATTGAATATTGACTTTTTTGTTCACCTAACCCAACGGTTTACCTAGAAGCAACTTCCTAGGTATAGTTGCTAATTCTGGGTTTAACAGCCAAACCTCCATAACGATAGGCTTATTTTGATGTTGTTGTAAGTTGGGTGGGTTTCTGCGACTTTTGGTTTTCTCACAAATAGCCTGAGTAGATATATAGCTTAGTTGTTCTGCCACACTTGTAACCCAGTGCTTCTAAGCTCCGACTGATTCAAAAAACCGCAAGTGGTGGAGCATGAGCTGAACCAACCTCTTAAGGCTGCGTCAAATGACTGATAGTTCATAGGTCGGAAGTAATGACAGCCTGTCAATTCTCCGAGTTCCGTTTTCTAAAAAAAAGTGATGACAGTCAACGGTGATGGTACAACGAAGTTAGCCACTGATCAGGCTCCATGGAGCGATTATTGGTGAATTATGTAAAGCCAAAACAAGAAGGAGAGAAATCATTTTAATGACACGAAACTTTCAGACAGTAGTATGCATTGGCCGAATATCCTTTTTCCGGTTATATCAAATGTTTTGATTGTGACTCCACCGATCTAACCCATCAACTCGTTCTACCAGATTGGTCGAGGTCACTCTAAATGACTCAACAGATAGCGCCAGCTGCCTATTCAAAATGGATCTGCTAGTTCCTTGAATGTTTATCGAGAGGCCGTAATAACTTTTACCATAATGATCCTGCAACAACTTTATTTGCCTCTACGTCTGTGTGCTGGTAGGTCTTCCTTGATGTCGTCACGGGAAGGTACCACCAGCCAAACCTTTAGCAGGCCTATGTGGTGCGTTGCTGGCTCGATTTTATTTTGTAGATATTTTATCGTACTGTATTTTACTGCTTTTGGTTCTGTTTCTTTGTATTTTGTTTATTTTTCAGTCACGATTTTGTCCCATAAACAAAGCCGATCAATTCCGACTAAAGCCAAGGAGGATCGTAAAGCTGTTTTATCCTTTTGAACGTTGCTGGCGATGCGCATATCACGAATCTCTTGGGATATTCGAATCCGGGATTTCTTAGCTAGTGGTTGAAGATTTAGCAACACTGTTGATCAAATTCTCGCGGTAGAAAGTGAATCGGACACTGCTGCTGAGTTCTGACAAGGATGAGATTGCTGTACACTGCTTTTCGGCTTTCCGGCATGAAATGACTTCACTTGCTCGACGAAATCTCGACAAAAATTCCTAAATCGCTTCCAACTATCAACAAACTATACGTAGTTCGTGTATACATTGGCAAATGATCCCTCCCACCACTTTGGATACTCCGGAGTGTTAGGTGTATGGGAGTGACAGACGACTCTCTGAACATCGTTGTACAGGCCAAACTGAATAATGGTCAACTTCAGCTAGCAGTATGTTTGTGCTTTTGGTGCTCCTCAAAGGCAGTGTGGGCCACCAACTACTCTTAGGTCTACGCTAGGTACAGAGCGTTCAGTTGGTTATTGAATCGTTTGCTGACCTTGGCGAGATTATGAACCAGCTAGTATATAGGTGCTAATGAATTAGAATTGGGTGCTAGAGGAGATCTTCACTGATTTCCTTCATCTAGCCTATTTCGGTTGACAAGAAGATGTTAGGTTAAATAAAATTTCCATCCTTTTTTAAGTTCAGTTTTACTTAACTGTGTTCACTATAATACAAAACGCAAGAGGTCGGATCTGGCATTTCTGGGGTGCACCCGAGATTCGTTTGTTTGTGCCCAACTTACTCTAAGTTACTCATGTTATTCTCGCCACTTTTGTCGTTTTCTAAGGTTATTCTGGAAATGACAATCAAAGACCACTAGAGAATCACCTTCCTGTTGCCAACCTGCTTTCGTACCGAAGGTGTACAACTTCATTATTTTGCACCATCATGTCTTCATTTTCGTTTCACGCAGTTCTGTCCTCAACAAATGCAGCAATGTGCTTCAAGATCTCTATAAAAGTTCATATAATTCAATAAGATGAAGCTCAAAAAGAATAAACACTCTTAAAAACAGCTCACTTTTATAGAGATATAGTATCGGAGTTCATTTGGCTTTCTTGGATGATGTAGGATTCCAGGTAAAGCGGAAATTATGATTATCTTCTGTTCATTTCATCGGCGAAAAACATAAAACGGAGTGTTTCAGCAATGCAAGAGAATTCATTGGTTTTACGATGTGGTATATTAGCAAAAAGCTGTAGTTAAAAATAACAGAAATTTTTTTGGATAACTTCTGAAAAATAGACAAGTGTTACAGTGTTAGTTATACCAGCAGAAGCATTTTGCACATGGTTTTAGACTGGTAGCAAGGCTGAATAAGTTAGAGGGATTCAGTCATCCTTCTTGGAGATTTTATTTGGAGTGACTTAATAACAGTGTCCTCTTCTGGGACATGGTTTTACCTGAGGGTCAGTGTCTCATTTAGAAACAAGCTTCAGCTGATCTCTTATTGGTGATCTCTTTTGAGAGTTTTATCTGCAACAGAGGACAATGGGGCATAAAATCTTATGAACTGGTTGAAACCTAATGAAGGCAGAAAATTGAAAGGCATCGAAATACATTCACTTACTATATCCCACATGACATTAGGAGTTATTCACCCCTCTCAGCTAGAATATGAACTTTAATCTAGTGACAATTACGTTTGTTACTGGCCGAACATAGGACCTTAAAAGCAGTTCATTATATAGCTGTAGAAAGTGTCTGCATTAGTATATAGTGACATTGCTTTGCGCAAGTAACATTTATTGAACCAGAACACTAAACGTTTCAAAGATGTCGTATCACCAAACATGTGATATGTGCCTTCCAAAGGTGAATGCTTCCAGCTAAAATTCAACATCAGAAACACACTCACCAGCCTTCAGTCATGAAGCGGGATTGTGAAGAAGGGTGGATTCATCCAAGACCACAACAACCATAGAAACAACAACAACAACACGCAGAAACAGCGCAACAACAAAATCTCGCCTTTGGAGTTTGGTGGTATTCGGTGTGTTTTAACAGCCTCGACAGCGTTTCATACCATGTGTCAATGGTTGGAAAGCTGAATTCGTGCGTGAAAAACTACCACCCGAATCGTCTGCCTTCCCGTCAAATGACCAGTGAATTGGCAACCACATTTCACTCAGTCAGTTAGAGGTGCTACCGTCATTCCTTCCGAGAGGTTGTCACCGAAAATTTTACTTGCTAAGACGGGTTCGCACCCATGGAATTTCGTGTGCTGTTGACAACGTCATGAGTACTGTCAATCTATGGCTTGTCTTCACACATAGACGGACGGTTACGGAACGCTCCTTTTTGCTGAGATGAGAAGTTGATGTACAACTTGCGACAGATTTTTCCGCTTAAGTGTGTACCTGGACTTTTCAATGCAAGCTCTATCAAAAAATAACTACCCGTGTCTTCTATGAGTTAAAATTAAGTGTCATCTTTTGGATGAAATGAGTTATGTTGACTATGGTAAACTGCAGTTTCTAACATGCAGATATATGGATTTTCTATTGAAAAGCCAGTTCTCCGTGTTTATCTCTGTTCGACAGCTGAACTACCCGTGTACTATGTTACCGTTTGATTAAGGCTTAGTGACAAAATTTATGACCAAATTGGCCAGACGCGAACCTGTGTTGAGCATGAAACTATGCGCTAAACGTGAAACCTAACGTTCAGTCATACTTTTGATTGGATTCAAAATGCAAATTTGACTAAAGTTGTTGCCGAAAATAACTTCGGTCCTCAAGACCTTAGCTGACATTAAAAATTGCCGATTTCAAATGTATTGGGCATGCCGATTCGCGAAAAAATGTTCACTACTGGAATGTCCATAGGACATTTAACACCTTAACCGGCACCTCATACTGTCTTTCTTGCTTGCCTCCAAACCAAATGATCGATACCAACCAGAAAAAGCACCACGAAAAAAGCTGCGTTTAAACAAACTTAACGTCGTTGACATGCTTGGCTAGACCAACAAGAATATCATCGTCATTCGTGAAGGACAAGCTACCTGTTTGTTCACCTTAAATGGCACTTTCATTTATGCAAGTTTGGGAGACACAAATACGGGAAGATAGGATAGGTGTCTGTCAGTTGGCATTGTGGAACACATGCTAAAGTGGTAATTCAATTCATTCACCAAGGACAAAATAGTAAACTCAGTCCCAATTCCTCCATCATTAAACACAGTATTAAGTCATGTGATTCATCCCAGTTTAAAACTGTAACTCTCTGACTTCTCAGGTCAAAATTATCTTGGGTGATTGATGGCAGTTGAGCATAGCTTTACTCAGAGAAGGCTGAACCTCATCCATATCACAGGCAGTAAAAGAGCTCCTCCTGATTTGTTCTTGTTAGTCTAAGCTTTTCGACGCTTTATGTGTTTATTTTGACCTTACGTTTAACCAAAGTGAAGATCTTTGTCTCATTTTGGTGTGCCTCAAAGACTACTGATTCAATGCTGCCATCAAAACTTCCCATTGGTTTGTTTGGTCTGCTTACGCAGCATTTCGCGCTTATTTCGTGTTTATTGTGATAGATGGGATGTTGTGAAGTTACACAAGATTAGATAACCCTGTCGTAAAACTGTTTTTCCTAAAGATGATCTCACATTACTCAACGAAGTTGGTTAATTTGTATTTTTCAAAAGATTATCTCCCAGTAACGGTAAGGAGGCCGGTAAGATGATAGTAATCCGCTCAAAATTACAATATCCCTACTGGTAACGAACGACTTAGTACAATGTAAGAGCATGCTATTTTGCATGAAGACATATGCAAATAATACTTCACGAAGAAAACGGAACAAACGAGGAGAGCCGAATTTCTTAGTTGTCACAGTGTTCTTCCAATTAAAGCTTGCTTTTTTACTGCAATGTCTCTACTCAATACAAACTTGTCCCAACATACGAGTGGTACTCAATGGAATCTTTTGTTGGTCCTGGAAGTGTGTACCACATAGCATTACAGTCAGCCAAAACCTATGTCATGTGCGTTCGACAAAATGAACGAAAAACGCACCGCTTTACCCCGATTGCTTCAGAGGACAGGAAAAACTTGGGAAACTTGTGACTGTCTAAAAGACCGAGGAATGAAAGCTATACTGGTTCATCGGACCTAAAAGTGAGAGCTTCAAAGGTCGAGGATCGTCATTTTTGTAAGAAAACGAATAGTCATAGTCAGAAAGCAGTCAAGACAGTCAGCCGCATTCTATCAAGGATATATTTTCGTCATGCGGGCTGTTTTCGTGTGTCTGGACTGGTAAGTGAATGTGTGTAGAACAAATCAAATCACTTATTACCTTCACTTATTACCTTTTGTCTTTGAGATATTTTTGCGTGATGTTAAGTGTTCCCCTAGTGTCTCAGAGGACGAAAAAGGGAAATAAACGCGAATATATCAAACCACGTTCATGAAGAACACACCACTGCCATCGACCCTCTTCGAGCAACATCTCACCCACATAAGGAAGAATTCAGGTACGCTCGATTGCTAGAACCGGAGAAGTTAGCTCCTTGAATCAAATGCTGGTGACGGTTGTGGGACTTGCAAAGAAAAAACATTTAACCTATAATACTTTCACGGTTTTAAAATATCATTCCACCTAGGCTGTTGCAAAAGAGTCGGTCTATCAGTCTATTACTTACATCATCAGTTGATAGGTGTCTGAACTTTCTATGACACATAGAGTTCTAGTGATATCTGTATAATTTCCGTATTTTTTTCAAGTTTCACATTCACTCCTTGTCCCCGCATTGACAGAAACCATATTCTGCTTCTGTGCCCCGAATGCACACACTAGTGTAGATATGAGGATCTTTCACACTTCATTCATGGCCTGCATGTCATGGTCAGCGAAGGGTAATACAACTTTAAAAGCCTAGTGATCCATGTACAGGTAGAACTGAGTCCCGGAAAGACGAACCGGCTTTGCACTGTTTCACTGAGAATGGCTTGGAAAATTTAACAAAAGACTGTCTCCTATTCGCCACATAGCGTTTAGTAACAACGCATAACCTTGAAGAGGAAAAACCCAAATGCATTGTGCTATCAAAACCCATCCAATTAGTTTTTTGTTGTTCAAAAAATGAGACACTTTTGTGTACTATCCACTACAGTAAAGGTGGTGTTGATTTGCCACAGGGAGAGCGGACAAAGTGTCCACTATCTTGCTAGCTGTGGCTGGTACGACTTCGGAAATCCCTCAGATCATGTAGATGTGCTCGAGAGTGCTCTGTAGGTCATGCACCATCTTCGACTATAGTCGTGCAGAGTTCATTATATCCAATGAGATCCGCACACGACTGTCTGGCTGAGGTGTTCAGATGAGCCTTATCTGAGCAGTTAGCAAATCGCTGCAACAAAAGGAATTGTCAGCACATATGTTAATTGAATTAACCTTAATTAATTATTTCGGTAAAGCCCGGCGGAAGAGCTAGGATTCCTTGGGAGCATGTCAGGAGAGAATGTTCATAGATATTTATTGGAAAACACTTGTTATCCGGACCTCCCAAACACGCTATACGCGACGGACGTTGTGAAACTTTGTGCATACCCTTGCCTATCAAAGGCGAACCGGTCGGGGAAATTCTGGTCCGAAGACCCGATAAAACTTCCGCAACGGCTTTCAGTGCAGTCAAATTAAGGGTCGTTTTCACCACTCGCTCTCTTCATCAGACAGCGCCTGAAGAACAAGCTTCCTTGTCACACAGATGTTATGGTCGTTTATTGCTTTCTCTATACCTGTGGATACAGCTATATTAGTCGAGCAATAAGGAAGATATCCAAGCTAATGTCTAAACAAATTGTGGCGATTTCTCCCAAATGATGACAGCATGCGACTAACAGTTCAATTTTTCTCACATACACAAGGTATCAAGTTAAACTCGCATTTTACAAGCCTTAACTTTTTGTTCGGGAACGCTTCTTACGAGCAGTGGCACTCACTGGACCAATTAACCACATTTTAACCCCAAGTGACTTTCAAACACAGTGTCTGTGCTGACGAGCATTGCAACCCCTTAGTAATGATTTTTAGCTGGACTTGCCCGACTTCCTCTGTCAGTTTATTTCATTTGTTCTATATATATATATATATATATATAATCTAAACGGCAGTTTACCCAGTGTCTGGATATTGGCTCCAATGCCGTGTTACATTACTATTAGTAATAATAGTAGTAGTACTGTGTTTTGTTATATTTTCGACACAACACTTATTAGTTGGCTGGAACTCTTTGACAGCCTGCGACTGTTTTTGACCCGTTTTGAGGCTATTAGGCAGGCACAGTTGAGAAATATCGTGAGATGTAGATTTAGCAGGGATTTGGTTAAGTCTGTCGTTGAAACCAACTTAATCTTAAAGTGAGTGCAATCCACGAGCTGTGTATAATGTGGTATTCAGGTGGAATATGAGAATAATAAAACTCCGGGGACTGCCCTTACCTAGCGAGCCACAAGAAGGATAAAAGAGATTGTGGGCTGTCGGGAGGATTTTGCCAATCTCACGAGTACAGTGTACCATCAGGAAAATGCATTGCGATATCTCGACGAAACACTATAGGGTCTTTATGTAACGCATTTTACCAAATAGTGCCATAAACTAGGTTCAGTTGAAATTTATTTCAGTTTCCACTTGAAACACAATTTGAGTTGCAGGCGTGTATATTTTGTGGAACCTTATCATAGGTATTTTTGTTTCACGGATCTGAGCACATACCAAGTGCATGCAGACATGGCCAAAATGTCTACGGCACTTGTGCTGGATATCACCCGATGAAACGACAACGAAATGGCTGCTGATTGCTTGACATCCTGCTGTAATTTATCAGTCAGCACTGGTTGGCTCACTAGAGCCGCTGAATAATTGTTGTGACACAAGCTGATTTAGGACGGTTGGGGGATTCACGTGCACCAGTTTTTCACAACAATCGCATCTGCACTTGGTGCGATACTCAGGATCGCGTTAGGCGTATTATACCAAAAAGGTTCGAGTGCTCTGAAGCCCTTCGAGTACAACTACGATTGATTTTCAGAGCCTCGGCCGTAGGGTTAACTTTGGAGGACACAAAAGCCTATTTGGAACTGTTTTACTATTGTTGGTATGCACTTGGTCTTGGAACTTTTCGACAATTTCAGTGCCAAACAACCCAACCCTTAGGTCCCCTCCGAGAGTCTAATTTGACTCCAGAAGAGGCACGCTGACACACTCAGAACGGTATACCATAATCCTCTACATCATTCGCTTTAATTTTCGCGTGTGAATGCGGTGTATGCACTCAACTAACACACTGCGTGGAACTGGTAGAACGGTTTTGAGCCGCAGAATGTACACTTCAATTAGGCAACAGTCTTCCTCATTTCGGGTAGTCGGAGAGCAGAACAACCCTTCTCCGACGGTTGCTCAAGCTGCATCTAATACCCAGTTCAAAATACTTTTGAACACTTATACGTGTGAGTCCTAGCGCTGGTGAGCTCACTGCGACGCACTAAGAACGCGAAGAGCAGTGCTGCACACACCATCCTGAAATTATTTCGGGTGAATAGGGTTCTGGCATTTTGCTCTCATGAAAACATACCATCCTGAAATTATTTCGGGTGAACGGGGTTCTGGCATTTTGCTCTCATGAAAACATAGAGCGTCTCGTGCGTGATGGGTTGTCTGTCCAATCTCAACAGCTTTAAACGGAATTTCTGTGCCGTGAACGTCCTTGCAACAACTGGCATTGCGTGGCGAAAGATCAATGCAAGTTTACTGCTATAAGTCCAATGAGTTGAATAAAATGTTCACATTCAAAAAGTATCCAAGGCAAAGGCAATGCGGCTAAACAAAGAGTGTAGATTATAGCCAAAAGGTTTTGACGATCTCAGTTAACGTTGTCACTGATGTACAACCCTTCTCTTGTTTCCGCAATTCTAGAGCACCCACGCGGTGACTTTTAGGGGGCTACACTTTCGAGGTTGAGATTGGATTATCTTTCACTCTGCATCTGATATCTGTTAAACGCGCACCCGCGTGGCTGAATGAGGTGACAAGATGTAGTGGCACAATATATGCTGACATGCCTGACGCATGTTGGGTGGTATTGAGGCATCAGAACAAGTTTTAGCAGTGAGACGGACGCTTTATGGCAGCACGCGGAATTAATTCACGCTTCCCTTTTGCTGAAACACGTGGCCACGACATTTTTACTTATTTCGTTGAGACAGTGTCACGACAAACTTTGCACTGGATTTATTTGAATGAAGTTAGAGTAACAGGAAGTTCGATCGATAGAGTGGGTGGTTCAGCGAGCAGTTGTACCAACTGTTCAAGACAACGACACGGGACTCTGGCTTGATAACGAGAGATCCTTATAAACGGCTAGTACAGATGAGACCCAAAAACTTGAAGCCTCTGCTCTCGGCCCTTGAATGTGATTAGGTGCATGGACATTCATACACAGTTTTCGAGAACGGTCAACTGTCATTTCCATTTGACATTACCTGTTTTGACATAGGCTATCTCCAAAAACATGACAAACCGTTGTCCGTCAGTGGGGATGGTGTGAAAGCCCTGGCATTCGCTTTACTCTGTATTTGGGCTGGCTCACAATGGGGAGTGTGACAAGCGGGACAAGTAAGAGCTTGCGCATTCTGCCACGCTGTTGGCGTAACGTTTACCTGTCTCGGCTTAAGCAACTGGCTCAGTACACGTAGTGCGTATATTTATGCACTGCGGTTATTTATCAGTTTGCAGCAAAATCGAATTTTCGTTCCATTGGAAGATCAAGTGGTGATCAACTAGGCGGACGCCAAAGACTAATCAGTCAGAGTTATCCCATCTCATATGACAAAAGGTATACATGTCAAAGGTCCAAGGGGAGCGACGTTTCGAACAAATAAGCAGAGATTAATACCACCGTTTTGATGAAGGGTTCGAGCGCCTTTTTTAATTCAGTTCTCGGAGTTCTAGTTGACTTAGGTAGAATTAGCTTACATCGATTTTTATCGATGGATTTACCTCAAATTAGACCAAGTTATTCCGAAATCTATCAAACAGGAGTTTTTGACAGTGCCTCAGGACGAAATTGACATCTGAAAGGCAGTTGACTTCATTTGGAAAGTCATTGGAAGGGACAAAACAGGTGGACTGCCTTCCGTTCTTGGATCAGGCTTTCATACCGAGCTACACCGATGGATCCCGCGCACAATACGTGACGTCTGAGAGGTGAGTCTTATGTGCGTAAACCGTGTACACGGAGTAGACCGGAGACGAAAAGACCGGATGAAATACGGAGGAGGACGGTTCTAAAGCCACCAGTGTATCCAACTTGTGGCCCGTAATTTCCATTCCTCGCTTTTAGGCCCCAGAGTGCATGCAAACGAAGACGTGGTGACCCCTTGAGACACATCCTACGTACATACATATGGCTAGCTAGCCATGGCCCATATTCGGCTCTTTCTACACGATGGTCAAAGAGAGTCACTTCTGGCACCGTTGTAGACTGAACAATTTGAGGTATCCATTAGGGTGAGGCTCTGCAAACAAGGGTGGGAATAGCCTGGCAAACGTGCTGAATAGTGTTGGATTCGGAAAGACTTGAGTCCTGAATTACCAATAAACCAAATCCCGAATTCTACCGTATCACTCTCCTTAGTTAGCAACGGTTTAACGTGACTCCCTTCGTACAATGGCGGTAATTGAAAATCCTACCAGCACATCATGGTTTTGCTACATCGAATTGTTCAGTGTGTTAAAGCATTTCGGTAGGCTATGGTTTGTACAGTGATGGTCACGGAAAGTTACTTCTAACACTGTCGCAGGCCTAGCTCTGTTAACCTTACAAAGCTAAGACTGCGGTAAAAATTTACCCAAACATTTTCTCTTTGAACGATATCGGTCACAACATGCACCAACAAAACTTACTACTCGATGACTGCGTGTAAATGATACAGTCTTGAGCCATAACGGATGGAATACAATGCAATGAAGCGCGAGGTAAAAGTTTATTTAGTACGGAAATTTATCCCCGCTGTAAAGAACAAAGCTAAAGAGAGAGAGAGACACCATAGTTGGTACCTCCTTGGGGTGGCCGTCATGGAGTAACTGATTGCATTTGATATAGGTGAGCAAAATAAAGGCCGATCTCTTAACATTATTTTGTGGCAGTAGTGATAAGTTAGAATTTGTCACCTTGATCAATTCATACACTTGCCTATGGGTTGAAGGAACAGCTCATCCTGTTAAGCATGTTCCTCTCAAAAGATACCTGTTTTTCACCAGGGAACAACTACATCTTGTTCACAGCATCTTGTTACTAGAGTGTCACTGTGAACACATAACTCCTTTTTTTCTTGCTAAAATTGTTGTTAATATTTTTGAGTGTTCTACTACAAAGATAAACCTAAGTGTAGTTGCCTAGGTGTTTAATCCTCAAAAATGTACATGAAACAGCATTCGTGTTCCATCAGCTGATCAACATACCCACTGGTACAGGAGGAGAAGGCGAACTGCGAGTAGTATCTGATAAGGGGTTGTATCTACACAATACTCATAGTATTGCACTGTATGTGCGCTTCTCAAACAAGCAAGTCCAAGCTAGAAACGTAGCGTAAGGCTTCATAGTGCAGAGAGTCTTTTTTCCGTGAATGCCTAACGGCTCGAGTTTGCAAACGGCCATTGCTCCATTTCGAACCCTGGAAATCAGCGCCATACTGGCACCGGACACTTGCGGAGTGGCATGCCCGCATACAATGTAACCAGCACCGGGTGCAGCCTACGGACTGTTTGCACTGTGTGAAAGTGTGATGGGCGAACCTGCCGACAATACCATACAGCCGGTCAACGTTAATTATTAACCCGGACAAAAACAGGCACGCACCAGAACGCACAAATACGTGTGGACACACTCGGAAAACAGCTGTCCTTAGATGTTCGCACCTCCTAGAAAATTCATACCAGTTTCGGTTTCCTGGGTCCTAATTGTCAATGCCATTACGCACACGTGTGAATCTGGGGGTAAGCAATGGGTGGGTGGCTATCTTCAGTAGGCCACAGTCGTCAAGGCCACACAACTACAATGTTTTCTTGTCACCCCATACAATGTCATGGCGGAAGGTATATGTGGTTTTGCGTCAGTGTGCTTGGAGGTTGTGCGCGTTTACATAGTTAAATCTATGGCAACCAATAGCTATCATCGCCTTCCCCGACAGGTCTAAAATTATCGATGAGTAATTGTACAGCGTTTGGCCTCGTTGACCCCGAAATCTATCTCCGCGTCGCGCAAATTTGTCGTTAATCTTGCCAACTGTTTTTTAGGTCTCATTAACGGGAGATTCGTCACGCGAAAAAATTTTCCTCCAGGTTTGCCATGAGTTTGTTACCCCGTCCGACGGAATGAATGATCGCAACAGTTGGCTCGGCGTCTCCAGTACAGTGAGGCCCGATTTGGATTGGGCGGTGACTTACTTTGTCAGATTAGCCCGCGTGCACCAGACTAACACCATTTCTGTTTCGCATTGAGTAACCAGACTATCTTGGTCGTCCTTTTATAAAGAACTTGGGCAATTCTCGATTCTGTTTGTGAAGGCAAGAGCCAGAAATTCTGATTAAGTTATTGGGATAAAACCACCGATACGCCACCTGAGAAGACACCGGCCGCGCGGGATGTGACCCGTTCGAAGAGGATCATCACTAGTGAAAAAAGATTCATAAGACTGACCGGAAGTTTTCAAGAGAGAGTTTTATGAAAGTAGTCTGTCCTGAGAGCAGCAAATTTACGGCATCCTAGTTTTTATTCACATCGTCCCGCTAAGAATCGGGAAAACTCCATGGTGCATAGGTGAGATGCTACTGTGGTGTATCTTTGGTAGTATCATGAGATTATCCCGGATCACTGTCGTCAAAGTCAAAACATGGGATTTCTGCTTGTCACCAAATGTGGATAGGTGACATCTTCGCTTCTTGCGGAAATCACCGATTGTTACTAATCAGTGCACATTAGAGTAAAATCATCAGTGAATTAGCCACAGTATCGTCACTGATTTGTTGAGGCCGCGTGGATCGTTGACTGTTTGGTTAACGAGTCGATACTCATAGTCGAGTGTGTGCAGCGAGACGAATAAAGCAGATTAGTGTCTGTTGCACCTATATTCTTGATCCACATCTTGAGTACCTTATTTGACGTTCCGAGTGTTGAAAGCCCGGTTCGAAATATTACTTGGCCAGGAACCCAACGGTACGTGGGACTGCTGGCGTTAGAATTCCTGTCATGAGGGAAGGAGTAGCGATTATTGCAACAATAGCCCATGAAACCAAAATCATTTTATTATTTTTATTACGCTACATACCATAGGTCAGCTCAACCCTCTACTGTAGTGACAACCTTTGTGCTATAATGCACACACGCACTTATATTATAGCCGTCCATTAACAAAATAGATCACGAGAAATGATGATTTTTAAAAATGTGGCAACACCTTTTGGTCTGTAAGTCCACAATCACAACACCCTCGTCTGAACAAGCTTTCTCCTCTCCTGAAGTAATTATTCTCATGGGTCTACAACAAAAAGAGAAGCACTGTGCTTGAGTTTCGCTCTTATTAGAGCTCATCAGCAGTGTATATTCTTGGCACTACCGGGTCTTGGACTAAGAAAGTCTCACATGCGACGCTAAAGTGTCACTGCACAGGATGCACCTGTTTTATCGTGTCTGAACGCGCGAACTTTTTCATCCTTGAGGGATGTGATTGGCTCTCCCGACTACATGAAAGACGACCCAGCAGCTATACTGGTTGTGTCGAACTGTCAGAACTTCTCAGCCAGGTAGCTCCACGGATGATTGGAACCTGTCAGACAATTTTTTATTATTGTTGTGGGTGAGTGCGGGATATGTAGTGTTCGTGTTCACATTCACATCACTCGTCTGAACCTGTGCTGCCTAATTTTTTTGGTGAGTCCACACCACTCAGGTAGCGCCACAAACGCTTGAAACTCGCTGGACAATTTTTAGGTTTCAGGCGTCCTTGGCCCTACCTGACTAGGAAGTCTTGACAGGCGGGGCAACCGATCGACACAATAAGGACAATTACTGGGTCATCGTTCGATGAGTCGGGCACACCAATCATATCGCTCAAGCTTGAATACGTTCGCATGTTCGGACATAAAATCAGATGCGTCCAACTTGCGATGGTGTAATGGTGGTAACACACTCGCCTCGCATGTCAGACGTCCGGAGTTCAAACCTCAGCATGGCCATAGGATGTGCACTGCTAAGAAGCTCACAACTGACCAGTGCTTCTCCCTTTCGGTGTGAAGTCACCAGAATATTTACACCAGCCCAGGAGGACGGCTGTTCAGACGATAGTGATGTGAAGATGAAAAATTTCTGCTTAGTTGCAAGTGGATGCAGGATTCCTAGATTTCACACTTCTAAGTTGTTCAACCGAGGAAGACTCCCGCAGGCCCAGTAGATCAAATGTTTGATGAAGGGCTCGCACGACTACTAATCGTTGCCGGAACTGTAGTACTTTCATGAGCGGAAGAAATTCCAAGTTGCATTGGCCGACATTTATCTGCCTTATCCCGATTAGTTTTGTCTTCTTTTGGGAGTTTGAGCCTTATCCATTGTCTGAAGCGAAACATGTTAACTGTTAAAACCATGTCCTACTTGACTGTTCGACTAGAGGTGCTCACGAAAAATTGTCATGATCGTTTTGCTATTCTTACAACCTGTTGCTGATATATTCAACTGAGTGCCGACATGCAAACGATGCGTCATCAGTTGACCCAGCTGAAGGTTGCTCGGTTATGTTGATTCAAAAAGCCATGGCCAGCTCACTGTCTCATCCAAAATTTCCAAGCAATCGCTTTCAAACGGATCAGACTTGTGGATCTCCCCAATTAGTGAAAGTGCCACCAAGTAAAGCGGTCTGTCTTAATTTTCGTCATTATGCTGATTCTTGGTGTACCAAAAATGGCTCTTTATGGTGAAACATATCTTAATGGAAGATATGCTAAGATGCATCTGGTAACATCAGTTAAGCTTGATAACAGCAAATTTAAGCGTCACTTTGACATTTTGACTTCTTTTAAGTTGTGTTATTTGCGCAGCATTCGAAATACCTGGGAATGTTTTGGAAAAATTTTCCTAATGCCTTATTGTGAGGCATGTATAGATTGTCTTCCAGTCACGCGACAACGAATTGCAATTAGAACAGTTTTCCGAGACTGTTTGCTTTGTGTCAGTCAACATCGGCCTTATTGTGTTTCACCTTACCATACCAGGCCTCATGTGGAAGTTAAACTATAGCATCTAAACGGAGTCTGAGCGAATTTTTTTGCACAGATGTCTTGGTGGTCGTCTTGTTCCCTCTTCAAGTACGTCGAAATATAACCCCAGCTCCCTGAAGGGGGACTATCGGAGAATACCAAAATATGTTCTCTTGACTGGATTTGACCCAAACAGATCGCATCACATTATCTTTATCGACCTACTGGAATTTCGGGTGCACTGCTTTGCCTTGAATGGTTATTACTGATTGGGTTGGAAACGCTAGATTTGAACAGGTTTGAACGTCGTGAAGGAGGTCTCTTAGCACTACTTGGTCTGTCCGCTTACTGTCGATCAGCCCCGGTAAAAACAAGGTTACTTACTGGGAATTCAATAACTCTGGAGTTATGATCTCTTGCCAAGTACTGTGTGCCAGCTTTGATATCTAAGTTCTATACGGCAACAGTGATGTTTTTAAAGTGAAATATGGTGATTAAAATTTGACCTGCAAGTTAAGGTTCTTTCTGGGAGAGTCTGCTTGTTTGGAAGTACAATGTGTCCTCGGTGCTTGCAGATAATTTTTGGGCATTTGGGTAGTAAATCTAGTCCTTCCGGGGAGAATACTAACCATGTGGAGTATTAGAACTTGCGTCCTCCCGGAATCCGAAAGGTTTCTTTTCATAAGTGAGCTTGTACGTGAAGAAAATTCGCGCCCTCAGAACATCCAGCCACAGGAACTAAACATGGTTAGGAATTGAAAATTCTTCGACAGCCCACGACCGGGTGAACAATTTCTGCTTATTTGCAAGTGGATGCAGGATCCCCAGATTTCACATTCCTAAGTTGTTCAACCGAGGCAGATTCCCGCAGGCCCAGTAGTTCAAATGTTTGTTAAAGGGCTCCACGACTGCTAATCATTGCCGGAACTGTAGTACTTTCATGAGCGGAAGAAAGTCCAGATTGCATTGGCCAACATTTACCTGTCTTGCCTTATCCCGATTAGTTTTGTCTTCTTTTGGGAGTTTGAGCCTTATCCATTGTCTGAAGCGAAACATGTTAACTGTTAAAACCATGTCCTACTTGACTGTTCGACTAGAGGTGCTCACGAAAAATTGTCATGATCGTTTTGCTATTCTTACAACCTGTTGCTGATATATTCAACTGAGTGCCGACATGCAAACGATGCGTCATCAGCTGACCCAGCTGAAGGTTGCTCGGTTATGTTGATTTAAAAAGCCATGTCCAGCCAACATGCTGATTCTTGATGTACCGAAAATGACTATTTCTTTATGGTGTAAGTATATTTTAATAGAAGATATGCTAAGATGAATCCGGTAACATCACTTAAGCTTGCTAACAGCAAATTTAAGTGTCACTTTCACATTCGGACTTCTTTTAACTTGTGTTATTTGCGCAGCATTCGAAATACCTGGGAATGTTTTGGAAAAATTTTCCTAATGCCTTATTGTGAGGCATGTATAGATTGTCTTCCAGTCACGCGACAACGAATTGCAACTAGGACAGTTTTTCGAGACTGTTTGCTTTGTATCGGTCACCATCGGCCTCATTGTGTTTCACCTTACTATACCAGGCCTCATGTACAAGTTAAACTATAGCATCCAAACGAAGTCTGAGCGATTTTTTGCACAAACACCTTGGTGGTCGTCTTATTCCCTCTTCAAGTACGTCAAAATATAACTCCATCTCCCTGAAGGAAGACTATCGGAGAATAGTGGAGTTGACCCAGGCAAATTGCCTCACATTATCTTTATCGGCCTACTGGAATTTTTGTTGCATTGCTGTGCCTTGAATGGCTATTATTGATTGGGTTGGAAACTCTAGATTTGAACGGTGCTGAATGTCGTGACTGAGGTCTGCTAGCACTACTTGGTCTGTCCGCTTATTCTCAATTAGCCTCTGTCGTCACAGCAATTAGTATTTAAAATAACAAAAGGAAAAGCAAATAAGAAAGATGAGGCGGGGTAAATGTGCGACATAAATGTGCTCCAATACAGCGGTAAAAACAAGCGTACTTACTGAGAATTCAATAACTCTGGAGTTATAATCTCTTGCCAAGTTTTATGTGCCAGCTTTGATATCTAAGTTCTATACGGCAACAGTGATGTGTTTTAAAGTGAAATATGGTGATTAAAAATTGATCTGCAAGTTGAGGTTCCTTCTAGAAGAATCTACTTGTTTGGAAGTACAATGTGTCTTCGGTGCTTGCAGACAATTTTTTTGGCAGTTGGGTAGTAAATATAGTCTTTCTGGAGAGAAAACGAACCATGCGGAGTATTAGAACTTGCGTCCTCCCGGAATCTGAAAGGTCTCTTCACCTAAGGGTGCTTGTACGTGAAGAAAATCCGTACTCCGAACATTCAGTCATAGGAACTAAACATAGCTAGGAGGGGTTTCGTAAACTGGTGGTCAGATATTTAGTTGAAATGTACCTCCAGGTTTTTATTACACTACGTAACTTACTGGTCGTCAAGCGGCGAATTTATGTACAAACTGCAGTCAAGGTCCAAGACACTGAATGCCGCGTGACATAAAATGAAACATTGATCACTTAGTAGCAGTGCCACTATCTAGTTTTGTATGATTTTGGGATACCTGTACGATGGGAGCGTTTGGCATTCTGCCTCTTTACAACGATTTTCATTCTGCCGGATTCTGATCTAGTAGGCTTTTCTCGTTTCCTTGGTGCACATCTCACTAATTAATTAAGCGCCTCATTCAGCGAAAACAATACCCGCTAATTTACTTTATCGTTCCATCAAGATAACCAATCACAAATACAAACACCGTAATGCTTATACACTTACACAAACAGGTGGTGCTTTGCAACAACGTTTAAGGTTGACTGCTCTCGATCTACCGGTTTCCATCAGTCATAAGAACACAAACTGTATGAGGAAGTATTTCGTTTCTGTGAGGTCAAGGATTGCAACAGACCCGGATTAGATTAGAATGATTATCCAAAGTATCCTTTAACCAAACCGTGACGCACTTCGCTGTGCACCAGTGTTTTCACCACACACTGAATTTAGCAAAGTTGATGAAATCATTCCACCAATCGACCTGCGTTACGTGTAGAAAGACAAATTTCTCTTTTCAACACCTTGTGAACAATTTGACGGGCCACATTGCTGGAGGCGACAGTCACGAGAAATTAGGTTAAACGTGTGAGACAATTACGCTTGAGTTGTGTGCGGACAAACACTTGGGGTTGTCTCTTCTTGTCCCACCCTCACAGTGGTTCATTCCCAGACATGCCCTCTCTCCCTAATGTCCTAATTAATTTTCCAATTCCAACAGAGGCCACAGCGACAACAGTGGGAGGCACAGCGGCTCCATGAAAGCAATTACACGGGGTATACCATAGACTAGCGCGAGCACCTCAGGTAAACAACCTTGTGCACCCTGCTGTGTTTGTGGCGAACTACGAGACTTGGTGTCAGAGCCTTCCACTGTTCAGGTCAAAAATGGCAAAAATTAGACCATAGAGATTCCGCTGGGTGGAAACATCTGCTACGAAGGTTTGTGCTTGAAAAATGGCGGAAGGCGGTCCCTAAATAGGTCTGAGCCTGCAGCAATTAGAAGGACACCCAATAAAGGCTGAGCCACATGCGGCTAAGTTTTTCGGAAAAGGGCTGAATCAACCCAAGCATGTAATGGATGTTAAAGTTTGTTGCTTTCTATCATTGTTTTATGGTATGGAGCTCTGCAAACTTTCCTAACTATGGTTTTCCTCCCTCTTCAAAGTTGTTCCCGAATAAAGACCCTAACCAATAAAGAACGGTTTCCCATTTCGCAACATTTCTACATTTGAAATAGATAGTCACCGTACACATGATGACCACAAGCAGCGGATGTCTAACAACACAAAATTCTTACCAGCGGAATGGCACTTAGTTTAACATTTTTCATTTTATCGATACTGACCCCATCCAAAGACACCATTAGCATTTGCATCCTGATTGTCCAACGGCCGATTGGGACATATCATATATCACCTAGCAAAAAAGCGGACTGATTTGTCTTACCCTTTTTCATTCGGCACGAAAAAAGATGAATCAGATGAGAGATGACTTGTGCTAGTTCCGTAAAGAGCTGTGCTGGTAGATGTTTCCTGTTTGTTTGTCTGGAGCACTGCCGAACCGGGGAAAGGAGCCGGATCAAGAGGAACACTTATCAGCATCAACGACGTTCAGACGGATTAAATATGCCATAAACGACTTCTTTCGTAGTGTAAAACCGCTTACTGGATCTATAGACATTACTGTTCTCACAGTGTCTTTTAGACGTGTGACTGAGTAGAGCAAAAGATAGACCTAAATCGGCCAGAAAACTAACAATTTGCGTGTTTTCGTGAGGCGCTAATTCAAAGGTTTCTTGATTGAAGAAGGTATGAAAGAACTTTGCGAAACCTAACAAAACAAAGAAGCCGAGGAATCAGGCAGTAAATGAATTCATCAGCCTGAGTTCTTCAAAAACCGAAACGTGCAGACGCTAGCGTCCAAATAACATGCTAGTTAGGTGATGTGGTCACGTGACTCCCCATACTCGATGTCAATTCTCAGCCGGAGACGAGATGAACTGAAACCACTGGACTTCATTCTCACGGAGGGTGTTAGATCTTATCGATTTGTTGAGCCTCATATATATATATATATATATAAGAAGGAAAAATAGGAACAAGATACCTATCAGTCAATTTTTTCTCCAAATGTCTCTATTCTGTATCATTTCTTTACTACTAGAGTTCCTCTGTTTGAATAATAGACACAGTGCTCTGCGTATCGAGACATTGGGTCTGTTATGAAAAAACAACTGTAAGCTAGGGCATAGAGAGTTTTCTGGTCATTCACTTTCTATGTCTAAATTCTACGGCGGCAGCTAAGTTGAATCTTTTCGGCAGAAAGTTTCATCCCATGTTGAAACAGCAAGAGAACAACGCGTTTAAAATAAAACGGGGACTTGGTGATGTCACTTCTGAGTATATAAGGTCCCCCTTTTCCACCTAATCCTTTCAACTAAAGCCACTTAGGCCATAGGTTCAGACAAGGCTTAAGCCAGATTCTTCTGTTTGTCTTCTCCTGGAATATCATAGGTTGGTTTCGAGTGATAATTTTCATCTTTATTGGCCTTGCCGGATCTAAAACGGTCTAAACCACTCTGTTCGGTTTATAGGGAATGCGTCAGTTCGGTGTGGTATAACTACAATACAATAGCTGTACGTAATAGTTTAGACTAAAACAACAAAGTTAATAAACTAGCTTGGAACATCGATCAGGCACAGGAAAGACCTAGTGTTTTATGAGGGTAAACTTTTTAGAAGAAATCAGTGTGTTCCCGCTGGTGGACCTCAATTTTTTCGGGAAACAGCAGGCCCTTAGTTTGTAACCTTCCTGAATGAGACAATGATGACGGTCCTTGGGCATTCTACTACAGTTAAACTTAAACTACGCCAGGTGTCTCCCAGAATGAAGAGTTAATGATTTATAAGGAGTACAACCCGAGCACACAAAGCCTCCTGGTTGTTACCCCGGGCATTTAGCTATCTCATTTGCAGGTAGGTAAGAGTTTATCAAGTTCCGTTTAAACCAGTCTAAATAGAACTGCTTCACACCAGAAGTACAGAGCGGAAAGTGGTATTAATTGGAAGGTGGTTAACAGATATTTGTGTGCGGAACTGTGGAATGGGACGAATTAGCAAATTCACTATTGCTGTTTTGTTAGCAGTTGTTCATTGCGTCAAAGATGGAGCGAAATTCGGAGGCCACATTTACCAGATGTGCCCCAAATTTGGCGAGCGGATAAAGGACTTGCTACAAATGTTAAATCAGACCGCAGCACTTCTTAAACGCATGTTTATTTTAACGTATATATATTTACAAAGCCTCCATTATGGTAACTGGCTGAATGAGCGATTAAAATACTGAAAATGGTTCCACTGTTTGGCTTTTGTAAGTTGCGACCTTGGGGTTTATTTAGAGGCGAGGACACTGCCTAAGTAGACACACGAGCTGAGTTTGATCTGTGCCTCAGTTGAAAGAAAAGTAAATGATCTCCTCTTTGATTGGGTTGAGTGGAAATTTGCAATCATATTTCGGTCGCGATAAAAGTCCACGCTTCACCCAGCTCAGGTTTTGCGTGGAGACACCAATCAGGTTTTGCTTATCTTGCGCAATTTACTTAGTAATGTACGCTTGGCATTTTCCATTGGTTATTGGAACGCACATTTGCTGCCTCACAGTGATGAGGTGCTCGTGACTCAGCCGTTCACATATCTCAGTTGACATAAATCCACGTCCTTGTACAGCATTTCGATTGCGATAAGGGGTTCGGAGATTGCCTAATAGCATAACGTGTCATTGTTTTGTGTCACCCTGAATTTTCCGGCAAGTGAAATTTCGTTAGGGTCACGAACGAATTCGACTGTCCCACCCGGTCTAATGGTTCTTATTTGTGACATACTACTACTCTGAAAGCAGCGTGCTCTGTCGGATTACTAGAAAAAGTGCCATGCAGAAAATCAGCAGGCAGAGTTCTCTACAGTATTTTGTAGATGAAGGTTTACCATAAGTACTACTAATGTAACGGTGGATACTACTGATGAGGCATGTGAGTAGCACGTCTTCTCGTAAATCCGCTTTGCGTCTCTTGAAAAGTGAGATCTCTTATGGAATTTGTGGAGTCTCTTTGTAGCATTTGCTTGCAGTTGAGTAGCAGACGATGCACACGGCCAACAGGGAATTGGAGACCGGCACGTGACGACCTGGTCTTCGCCTTGGTCCACGTTGTCTCTCCTTCTGATTGTCTGAAAATGAGCGGCCGCGGAAAAGGTGGTAAGACCCGTGTCAAGGCGAAGACCAGGTCGTCACGTGCCGGTCTCCAATTCCCTGTTGGCCGTGTGCATCGTCTGCTACTCAAGGGCAACTATGCTGAACGCGTTGGTGATAAGACTGAAGGATAGGCAGAAATAATGCAACGTCGTTTTGGTTGAATTTTCCCTTTTTTGGTTCTGTGACACAAACGGGTCCTCACCTATGTTGGTGCTATGAGCTTTCATCTCACCGAGACGAACCGGTTGAGCTGAGCGTACGACTGCCTATTGCACTGCACTTGTTGCGTCCTCTTCGTACGCTGGCGAGAAAATGCCCACAGACAATGTTTTTCACCGCAGTCGTCCGACAAAATCATATCTGATCAGAACGAGGCTTGGGGGACTTTCAGTAAGATCAAGAGGTTTTCGGCAAGAGTTCTACAAAGCAATGTGGCTTCTAGTCATTCTTGAAACCACAATGATGTGACGATGGGGATGTATGCATTTGAGGTAGAGACGCTGTCAGACAGGACCGATGAAAGCGTGCTACACGTTTTTGTTCTCCTCTGTGCGACTATATTAACTCACTTTCTTGCCAATAACACAGTGTAAAGAGGCACAGATTATTGTAAATAATATCTAATGCCAAAAGATATTTTCTGTTCAGGTTTTTAATTGAAACAAATGGGAGTTAAGTTCTCCAAAATACTTCATTTAGCATTTGTCCTATAATTTGGCACTGAAAAAAATGTGAGCAAAGACTTTAAAATTGTCTTTTCGTCGGGAATCTGATCCTGTGAAGTAAAACTGAGCCGGACCAAAGCGGGCTCTGGTCAAAGAAGTTTCTCAACCACCTATCATTCTAGTTAATTCGCAATACGCATAACCGCTCATCAGCGCCATTTGGTGCCACTTCGTGTAGGGAGCTCTTCGAGCCAGCGCGGAGGACTGGAAGTTTCGATGAAACTCAGGAGAGATGGGGTGCTCTAACTTGAGAGAGTGAACACATTTACCACAAAATGCTGTTCCATCTACGACTGAGTTTGGCTAGCCTATCCGTTCGCAAGAGGCATCCTTGTCGGAATCAGTGCATATGTGCGCTTTCTGAGAACTCTTGCTGTCTGGTTTTGACAAGGTACACCAAAGTCTCGCTGGTGTGCAATTTTCCGTATGGAATCCGGAACTCTGTTTTACTGCAGTGTTTTTTGACGAAAGACAGACGAATAAATGATTAAAGCCTTTCGGCAAGATTTACAGTAGCCGACTTCCTCGAGAATCAGACACTCAGGTTATGGCTCATTCAGGGACTACTAAATTTTTAACTTTGTACGGCCCGGTTTACCACGAACCTTAAACTACCCATTAATGATTGAGGTTGTTTGACAGAAATGTCAGTAGGTATAATGGAGAATTTGCAGCCATTATGGACACCCGGTTATCCAGAATGGAAGAAACAGTATACAAAATAATCAAGATGCAGTCATTCTTATTTCGTTTACCATATTTAACAAGTGTGCTACGAAATAGCGTAAACAAAGCAGAAGAAGAGAGCAATGTTTATGAGAAATTGGCAGGTATCTGCAAGACAGTTCACTGCGAGTTCATCTTGAGGACACGCAATCTCTCTTAGTACCGACGCTTTTTGCATCGAACCATTCTGTTATCGTCATGTCCTCTGAAAAATTCTGTTGTGAATATTGTTATTTACGAAAGACAGATGACCTTTTTGCTTGCGTCATTAATAAACATAAGTTATGGTCATACACGTGTTATACAGCCAAAGATATTTCGTAGGTGAAAACATAGTTATTCCTGTGAAACTTGTTTTATTTTGGCCAGCCTGTCGATGCGGAAACCATACAAGTGAATGTGTATTCAGCGTGAAACATTTCAAACAGTCTGGTGGCCAGACCGGAGGTATTTGTGTAGCATGTCGTCACAATACGGAAGGTATACACTGTGATCAGTGTTCCGCTGGGTTCACGAGAAACCCCGCTGTGCCGATGGGCCATGAACAAGCTTGTAGAGGTATGCTCACTTTTACCGTCGACCAGGAGCACATTTTCACACAGTACTGTCCGGCGTGTGTTACCGGTTATATGTTGTACTTGTTTGTTGTTGTGTTCCACTACTCTCACCTGTACTAACACCTATTCTGTATATCGACCCACTTTCACCAAACTCTTTCGTCAAACCTGGAAATACCAACATGTGTCTGTCGCCAATTCGCCAACATGTGTTCGCTCGCGTAACCCTCCGTTAACTTCAACAACATGTCAACTTACTTATGGATGTGGTAACTCTGTGTGATTCACTTATGCATGATACTGTTTACTTGCATCTCACTACGGCAAATGACGCTGCACGTCACAGGCTGCGATTGCAATTTGCACTCCTTGACTTGCGAGTTCTCGCAACAGATCTATTTGATGTCCTCAAAGACTAGCGGTGGTGTTTGTCAAAACTGTCAACATAACACGGTGGGAAGGCGGTGTCATCACTGCGCCAGTGGGTACTATCGTGATTGGACAAAACCGGTTAGCCACGAACAAGTGTGTCTCGGTAAGAGCCTCAGAGTTTAATGGATCTTCAGTGCATTAGCTGTGCGGCGAAAGGGTTTATTGCACGTTTTATCATCCCAGTTGCATTGGCAACCAAAAAATGGCATTGAAAATAAGGAAACATACATCTGAAGCATATACCTGAAGTGCTTTGCCGTAAGTACTTTAGTAAGGTTAGCAAAAGGATACTTTTAGCTGTCGACGCGGTTAATGCTTCGTGGTCATAGTAGATTCGGTCAATGACATCTGCTGCCTAGTTGAATTGCGGCATATACCGCCATGTTGACTAGTGGCCAACTTGATGTGTAAAAAGCAGAACATTCGCATGCGTTAACTTCAAAAGTTACGAATGCTTTTAAGAACAAACAGAAAGAGCAACTAGAATGGTGCTGCACTCATTGCATTAGTTAATCTTCATAGGAAAAGTTTTTGTTAAAAGCCCCCCTGGGTGTCCCATGCCAGTCGTTCAAGAAGCTGCGGGGTTTTTTGGATTCCAGTGATAACGAGTTTTGACGAGTTTCCAGTTAAGGGTCTGACAGCTAGTGAGCACAAAGCGTGTGCACGTCGAGCCCACACTCGCTCTGATTCATAGCCGATTGCTCTTCCGGCATCCTGCTCTTAATGTTTTTATGATGGTTTTTCTTGAGAAATGACCTTTGGACTCCAGAGTGTGGTTACCATGTCCCCATTACGATAGATATTGCTAGCTTCATCAATATGAATGTAGCAGTAAATTTTCTGATCCTCTTCACCCCAGCCGGTCCATTATTCTGGTTCACACAAGATAACGACAGTGGCGCGTTTGAAAATGTGCTGCTCGTCAAATCGTATAGATTTCATCCTACTACACAGAATGCTTGCTGAAGCATACCCACTGTTCCCGAATGCCTCATTAGGTGCCATTTGGCTTCCATGTGGTCATAGTAGATTCGGTCAATAACATCTGCTGCCTAGTTGAATTGCGGCATATACCGCCATGTTGACTAGTGGCTCTCCTCAGTTTGATGCACGCTTTGCATGAACAGCATGATTGTGGACCCAAAAGGGAAACACTGCTGCATGTTGACCTCTGTCAAATGTGGTGTGAGCAGCGCAAGAATAACGCGCTCTGCATGAGTTGTCAGTAGTTCGCTTAACTAATATTTCGTTAACACTTATCCCCTCTCTCTCTCTAACCTGACGCTTGTACTGATGCACCAACAAAGAATGCCGTTGTCATCCCATCGGGTCCATTGCTAATGAGCCTTGTGATCGAAAATCTGGTCAATGTCCTTGCAAACCCGGTGTGATTGGACAAGCTTGTAATCGCTGTGAAGAAGGCTACAAACAGACACGACTGTCGGATCATCCATGTGTACGAGGTAAGTAGATATTGGAGAGGAAGAAATCAAAAATCACTGATAAAACGGATAATTTCTTGGGATTTTTTCCCCTAATGTGATAGCGCAGGTATTTTAGTGACGAGAAGTTCCAAACATCGCATTTACGAATTAAAGTACCTGTTCATCTTAACAAAGTTCCATAGTCATATATATATATATATATATATATATATATATATATAACCAATTTGGTTATGAGGTCGCCGATTCAAAACACCCCGGACTTTCGTGAGACGCACGCTGCGGCCGATCCCCAATAAGGATGAAGCAGCTGTACAGAGCTTCTCAGCTTTTCAGCATAGATTGACACAACTTACGGGATGAAAGCGAGAATAAAAATCTCCGAATCCTCTCAAAGTGCCATCAATAACTGGTTTTGACCATTCACGAATTAGCAAGCTGTTCAATCGAGGAAAAAATCCAGTTTGAAAAACGTACGCCTTATCATTTTATCCATATCTAAGACAAATGATACCAATACACCAGTTTGTAAATCAATCGGATTTCAAGGGCCGTTACGCTACAAAGCTGAAGACAAATAGGTGAACACTTTGAACTTAATCAGAGATTCCTATCACCCGTCTTTAATGGTTTCTCCTATTGAACAAAAAACCCAGCTCCCAAATTTGTTTATCGTTATTCCAGCTATGAAGTGATGTGCTCAGATTAACGTTTTTTAAATATCAAAAGGCTCTAATTTCACATTTTAAAGTTTTTAAACTTGATGTCATGGTGAAACTAGAGGAGAACTACAAAGTGGTATCGCATCATCCGCAGCGGAACAGCAGGACGTCCAGCTACTTATTCGGAGGAATCTTCCATGGTTATTAGAGTTTCTCAAACCACTGATCATCCCTCGCTAGGCTTTAAGCCCTCAAACTATGAGGTGGTTTTTGGCTTTTAAATATTAGTTTACATCACGCGAGCGGCGAATTCCAGTAGTGTCACGAATCTAGCAGACCAAAGGGATGCGATGCACTTGATTAAGAAAACTTCTGGTATATAATTGTACACGCCAAGCAGGACCAAACGAAAAATTCCCGGAGTCCAGTGCGCGTCCATTGTGAGGGAAAAGACTGTCGATACTAACCGGACCGTTCAAACCGCAGTGTTGTGAGAACAGACCCGATAATCCTCGCAACTGCTTATAATGAGAAGAAAAGTACTGTGCATCGACAAACTTCTACAGATAATTCTTCCGTGTCTTGCTAGTTGATTTATTCCGAAATGCGGTAATTTACTCCCTCCACCTGTAAAAAGACAATTGTTCGGTATTGTTTGGTATTACTGGAAACAGTGACCAACTTTCTAAGTCGGATAACTTTAGTCCCAGCGGCATCACATCTGTTACTTTTGGGATTCCCACTTCTGTTGGTGCACTCTCCGTAAGTTCCTTATGGGAACGCAGGAATAGTCAAACAACAAAAGGTAAGCATAGAAATTCTGCACTGTTCCTATGGTCAAGAAATGTGTCCAAAACTCTCGTTAAGATCTTTACAGAGTAAGCCGTTTACAGTCGATCTGTCTTGTTTGTATAGTTGAGGAAACAGTGTGCGAATAGGTTGTGAATGCAAGCTTAACATACGCATTTAATCCGTTATAAGCAAGCATTCACAGTTCCCTAAGTACTATGTGAGGTAAATAAAAAAAGTCGCAAATCGAAGGTGGTTCGTCACCGGAAGATTAATGGAAATTCTAGGTCAAGACTTTTTCACACGGACACTTCGAATTCACCTTTAATTACTACAGCAGATATGTTATTCGAAAAGAGACCTGGCAACAGCCTTCAGCGTCTGGCAAATTGTTGGACTCCGCCCATCGCTGATTTGATTACAAGCCTTGTTATTTGTGCACACAAGCCAACGCAACTTTTAGTAACGATGTGCAGTCTGAACCTGATAATGTCAGATGTTGACTAAATGCTTTTACCGGACGGGTGTGTTCAGATGGACTTTGGACAACCCCCAAGGGACAAGTTTTACTGTTGACAACCTATCAGGGTGTGATTTTAGTGGGAAGACCAAACAGGAACAGCAAACAAAATAACGCATGTCTATAATTCTAAACCCTGCTTTCAACTTTACCCGTTTTCCTTGCAAAAACTATTGATTCAAAATCACACCTCGTTGAAGTTGATGTGAGAAGGTATCTTTAAGATATTCTTCCTAAAATGCGCCAGAAAAGAGACCTAACGCGACGAATCATCGCTGTTTGTCGCGTTTAAAACCATTGATGAGGATGGCGATGAGCATTATTCAAACTTTCAGTGAGTAGCGGTTTCAGATATTCAGGTACTTGCACTGTTCTAGAATAAACTTGAAACGCAAGACAGTTAGTTGCTGTAGAGTGGAAAAGGACTTGGTAGATCTTAGAATGCGATATATCAGTACATGTAGCAGGGACGAAGAGATGTCGCAGACGGCGGGCTCCAAATGCAGATGTTTGAGGAATCGGCTGTGAAGTTTAGGCCTATGAGCGTGACTGAGACGGTACATCCCCAGTAGTTCATTCGGTAGAGCATCCATCCAGTCGGCAGCTCGAGTCGGTCTCCGGGACTGCATGTTCGTCTATACTACGTGCGCATGGACTGTTCATTTCAAGAAGGTGATTGACATCAATCAACCCATGTCACCTACGCCCGGATCCTATCATGAACAGGTATAAACAATTGTAAGCGCAGGAATGAAGTGATTTTCAAATCATCAATTTTCTTGAGTCCGTTTGGTTTGCAAGTCACATAAGCATGTCAAGGTTTTAGATCACGCAAGACGGAATCGAAACTAGGACTTATCAACAACATACACTTACCCATGACGAATTCCGGGCAATAATCGAATACTCTGGGTGCGACGTCGAAATAAAAAAGAAAAGTTAGACGTGCCTATCGAAAGTTCAGACAATTTGTGACAAACTGTTTTCTTCGATCTGAATCATTGTCGGTTTCCAAAGCCTGCATCATCAGTTTGGTTGTCGGAGTAGCAAAAACAGACCTGCATTCTTCATGTAGATTAGGGTCAACTTTCACTACCGTTCAACGGTTCGACAAGTAGGATCGACTGAGGCTACCATTTCGGACGTTGGCTCGGGAAAGCTGAGGCATTTTTCCTAAAGCAAAACAAAACAATCACCTCATGTACACGTCCAATACCGCGCAGCCTGCTACGTCGCATGAAGATATCGGTGAGGTAAACATCGTTTAAACCTCCTATTTGAAACAAAACTATTTCTATTCTTCAAACTGACTGCGTCAATTCTTCGGTCTAGTTTTTCGGTCAACTACTCCACGTAATTTTAAGGTTTGGTCTGAGTGTCATAAAAGAAACCGATGAAACCAAACATGATTAGGCTGCAGAATCGCACATCGTGATCGAGGGACAAGACGACCTGTTTCCAAAAAATATTATGCCAATAAAGTGATCATCATCAGCATCATCATCGTCATCAACTGGTTTGAATATATTTGCCTGCCTGTCGTCAAAACTATGGCGCGGTCATTTCCTGATTGAATAAAAATCGCTTCGGTGAAATAAACTTGTCTTGCGTTCTTAACAACATGGCAAGAAATGGATATTAACGCCTTTAGATAGCACTGAACACATACCCGAGCAGAACATTAAAATTAGACTATGCGAAGGTACTGCTTTCTCACATCTTCCACTGAGTCACAGTCATCCGATGATTTTTCCACTATGGGATCTAGCGTAAATGTTTTATAAAACACACGTGCAGTGCAGGTAAAAGAAAGACTATGTTCGACACCGTAAACATCTACGTCATCTGAGTTTACCGTCAAAACCAAATTGACATGCAGATGAGTGTACTAGTCACACATACGACATCAAATACAAATTGTCCACGGGACGGAGGAAAAGAAATTTTCTAAGGGTGGGGCCCAACTGCTTACCTGTTTCAACTAGACCACTAGTATGCCAAGTGAGGATTCCTGATTCACGATACAGAAAGTTGTTGTGTCATCAAATTTGGTCTTAAAAGGGGAAACAAAGCTCTCGATAGTGCACTATAAGTGCTACCCTCTTAAGGCTGATCGGGTAAACACGTTTTCACTTTTTAATGCAGCCTTGAAAGGTAAAATGAGCTACAGGGAGCTAGACAAAACGTATTATTGAAGGATGCATCGACATGAAAGTGCTAAGTGCTGTTGGCAAGAAGTGATATTCAGACAGGTCCTCGGTTTTCATTGGTTTCAAGATGCGTACGACTGCCCAGATTCGCAAGGCATTCTTTTATCAATCAGGAGTGGTTCTCGGTCTTTTGGTAACCGTTTAAAAAACTGTAACATTCTGAGTCTGTCCGTTGTTAATTCCTGAGCATTCAAGTGTAGTCTTCAAGGCATATTTCATCAAATTCAAATTTTCTTAGTTGGAAAATACGAAAACATTGCTTCCATTTTCCCCGTGGCTCGTTTCCACTTTTTTTTTTACTGAACATGATAAGATCGATGTGGTGCCAAACAACCTGTCAGGAGTGTTTGCGGCTGATTGAACCACTGGCCCTTTGTTCAATTTTCGTCCCCACTGTGGTAGAATGGAACTCAATCTGCACGAATGCCTACTCCACTGTGTGAACTACGACAGCTGGAGTGATGTTATCGCTCACGAATATGCATAGTTTGTATGCCAGTCACAAGAAATCAGCAGGCACTGTGGAGCAGTTTGAAATATTCGACCAAAATTTGAATCAGCTTGGGTTGGAATGTTTCCGAACTCGCAATAAATGAGCTTGCAATACGTAGTGCACCGATGTAGCTAAAGAAGCAAAATTTTCCTGCCTGTCCATGGGATCTCAACAGCTAAAAATTTTGAACGAAAGTCATATTGCAGCACAGGTACAAAAGACTAATGGCACCAAGCGCAGAAAACAAAACTGATGCTATGGAAGTAACGCACTACTCATAAGGTTGCTGAGAACGCTGCGACAGATCGTAACCGGTTTTACCCTCCTTGGGGGTCATCAAGTAGGTGTAGTCCGCCACTTATTGTCAACGATATGTTCTGCTCGAACCCAAATTGCACGAAATTCAACAATTACACTGGTTTGCATACCAATTTGGTTTTCAACGACAGATTCACCTTAAGTCCACCTGAATCTCCTATTTATGACGTAATTACTATAAAATCACCTCCTTTCCTCACACTGGATGTCGCAATGTTTGTTTTTGTTTTGTTGCATTCCATGTTAGAGTCTGATTTAATGAAGTGGAACCACCGAGGCGTCACATAGGAGGTAGCATAGCGCAAAAAATTTCCTCTGTACATAATGAGGGGGCGGGGAGTTTTTGGTCACTGTGCTAAGACGCATTGAATCCATGGCTAAAGGGATATAACTTTCAGATGCGATGGCGCGTACTCATTAGTTTGGGGGATCATAACGACTTGCGTGACACTGGACTCGTTTGAATCAGGTCGATAATCTGCAAGTAGGTCACGTAGTCCAGGTTCCACATGCCGCCAGTTGTGATTTTCGTTCGTGATCTGCCTCTTGTACCCGAGGAATCTTTGAGACAATCTTGACTGCCGAAAATAGGGAAAACGTTATTCCAAAATTTTCAGTTCCTAACATTTCGGTCGCGGACTGTATACTGCCGACGAAATGAAACTAACCCTGCCTACACCACTCACCCGCCTGTTCTCCAGTCTTTCGATAACATAGGTGGCAACCGTACATAGGAAAATGTCGGCAACTTAGGATAAATGTTGAATAATTTACTGAGGTCTATCTTTGTTTTTTCCTCATCACCTACTGAGTTGACTTTATCAGTGCGTTTTTAGTGGGTTAGAAGGGTGTTCAGCACGCAATTTGTACATCAGTATGTGGTATCGCTGACCATCAAAGCCAAGTCGGATAAAATCCCCCCGTGAAAACACACAATATGGGGTCACATATTTTCGTACCTTTTTAACGTGAATGCCCTATGTCAAATGTGTGCAACAAGTGGTCATTAAAACCCTGGTTCTGACAGATGAGTAAACTTCGTGCGTCCTGGTGGAGCGCGACCGTCGCATTTTAACCAACACCTTATATTCCATGCTAATGGTAGTTTCATGTGAACACCACACACACACTTAACACTGGGTTTCCATGCAAGATGCTACGGAATGCTGTTTCTGTTGTGGGCTTACCTTTTTTGTGTGCAAAACGATGTACTCTAAATAACTTGACCATCAACGCTTACAATTTGGGAGCCCAGTATTAATCTGAAACAAAATACTGATGCTAACAGTCTAAAATATCAAATCTGAGATGACGCAAAGCCGTAACCGAAGAAACTGGACTAGGTGGTCTACTCTCTTTGGATATGCTTTTAAACAATCAAAGCTTTTAAAAAAATTTGGCGCGTTTAAAATGTATTTGCAATCGCCACTCTGCTTCACTTCGTCTCTTCTATCACTTTGCAGTCATGGAACATTTTGCTTATCGCAGAAAGACTGCTCCACCTCCTGAAGGTAAGTAACTATTTGCCTTACATTCCTATCGTCAGTTGGTTTCTTACAAGTTACCTTCGTTTTCACAAAAAAGGGTCCACTTTGAATTCCAACAGCAAGCCATTCTTGCAATTCCACGGAGCGGCGGTGGTCTTCACGGTTCTTGTAGATGTTTCTTTTACCAGTGACATTTATGATGGCTTTTTGTAGAAGAGACAACTGAACAGTTTTAGTGGGGCATTGCTATAACCTCTGACAAGTTTAAAAGCACAAATATGATTAATTCAAATATGGGTCTCAATCTGTCGAAATATCACTACGCTTGCTTAAGGTGGTATGCGGTGAAAAAGTATTTCTTAACCACTTTTTAGGAAGACAACTGGTGTCTTGTAGTAACTACAAGACGAATAAGAGGTGTAAGTATTTGGGCACATGTAATCTCGTGGCGCCTGATTCTGTCACCTATTACTATTGTTTCTGAAGAAAACGCTAGTCTAACTGGCTGACAGGGTGACCCTGGTTTCCTCGGCAAATCGAAAAGCGACTGTTAGCTAGAAAAACGTAGCTTTTCGACATCAGTGAGACCCATGGAACAGGTTTAGAGGAACGGTGATCTTTCAGCTGTTAAATTACGGAACGCGCCACTTTTGGTCGGTTGGTGCAGCTATGACCCTTTTACGCACCTTTGGTTGATCCCAGTACGGAAAGTCTTATATTTTGGTTGTAAAGCTCGATCAAAATTCTTATCCCACATGCTAGTAGTTATCGGATCCTCGTGAGTACCTACGGTCATTCGGAAAAAGGTGCCAGCCATTCGCCATTTATTAGACCAATCGGAGTAATTAACAGCGGGTTAGGTCAATGATCGAATTCATTAGTTGAGTTTTGTACGCGATTTGCAGCTGGGGCGCCAGGTTTTAGGCTCGACAAATACGCAACTGACTGACAAATGCACTCGCATTTCAGTATCGTCCACAAAATTCAACCGCTCTGATCAGCCTTTAAGCTTAGTATGCTTATTTATAAATTGTTTTAGGTTGTACAAAATGGCAATGCGCATTATCAGAATGGTTTGTTTTGGAGTATGATTTAAGGCAGTTCTCAAATGGAGACAAAATTGTGACCTCTCTTGAGACTGAACTTTGTTTGGAGAGGTCAAACACTGAGCCGTATTCAGAGAGGAACCCTGTCTTCGAATACTCAAGACAATGGCCCTTTTTCGAAGACTTCCCTTCACGGTTGTATACTGTGTCGGAATCGAGGAATTCTCCGTTAATTGTAAAAACGCATCATCACGTTGAATTTATAAAATTCCTATTAGGAGGACCAAAAACAATAGGGAGAATGTGCGTCAAATCGAATAGTTCAAGGGCCCTTCCAAGAACTGATCAACGTTTGTCGGCACTAAGGTTCACCGACATGATTTATTCCACTGAGTTTTCTGATTATGCTGTTACTGACATAACATGAAAGGTTTAACTATTGCTGCTCACTCTGAGGCGGACAATATCTGAGACATCCAAATATTGCATTATTATTTCAATATAGGTGGATGAACAACCCTCATTTGTAGAAGGTCGCACTCAACCAACGTCGGCTATTTCGCCCTCCAGTCCAAAGTTTTAGTTAAGACCAATTCAATTTTGATTTTAAATCATGACTCGGGTTGGTCTGAAAGTTGTCTGAAAAAAAACATGCTTGCAGATATTTGGTTACAATCGTACTGGGCCTGTTACCACTTCTCGGTCGACAGATTTGTTCTAGCCAGTTAGGGTAAGTCTGCAATAGGTAAAATGTCACACCTCACTGGCGACAACTCTGAGATACCGCGGACGGACGCTTCCGTTTGACCACTGTTAGCTACTGGAGAACAGCGGGTTACTTCGTGATAACTCACCGTCTCCGATGAAGTGTCAGTTACAGCGGCCATCATATTTCGAAAATGAAATATATCAACAATCTGCATGATAGTGTGCGCTATCAATGCCATTTGTTCTTTTTATATGTTACGGTCCCTTTTCAGCCTACGATCCTGGTATTTTTATGCAACTTAGTCGACTTCAGTTGTCCCTGATTACCTGTGGACTCTTGTGAATAAATGCAGAGACGTGGAAATGTCATCGAACAGTTTGGGGAGATGTAAACTGTAGAAATAAAACAAGGTGGCACCGTGGATGATAGGCGTGACGCTCCGGAGCAGAGTTGTTTTAAACAGCTAGCGAAAAGCCTAAAGGTCTTCTTGTCATGTTGTCGGGCATAAGTGATGTCCACCAATGGAATTTGCTCTAAAGACCATGTAACTGATGGCCTGGTTTTATCATTCCGCAGCACCGTCATCGAACTAAAACGTGATGGTAATGGTTAAAGGCATGATGAAGACCCGTCGAAAAGACAGTAATGTTTGATGTGGTTGAGAACTACGACAAGGAAAGCTTTTGGAATGTGGAAATAAAGTGGAATCTGAAGAAAAATCGCTCGTGATAACAAGATGGCCTAAGAGATCATAAAATCTAGTTTAATCTGTTTTGTGGTTGGAATGCATCACTACAAATAAGTTTTAAGATCATCCGCGAATAGATGAGTCTGAAGTAGGCAGAAATTCGCCATCCGGCAACATCAATGGGTAGTTGATCCTCGTTGAATTAGAACAGCTCATTAAGTGCCATAAAAGTTAGCATGCTACTGATATGAACTTAGATGTTAGTGACCAAGTGAACCAAGCAGTTTGTATAATGAGGTGGTTGTTCAGCTGCAGCACCCTTCCGGTTCCCAAATGCCACGCCACCAGAAGGAAGCACGAGGGCTGGGGTTGCCCAAGCCCAAACAGCGGAAATCGAGATGCAGATATCGGGTTCGAAACACAGACTTCCAGTCAGTACATTCGCGCTCTAACCACCTGAGCCATCTCTGGAACAGCAATATTTGCCGCAAGATGAGGCCACTCATAAATACTGGATGGAAGCGGACGGCAGATTTACTCATTTAAATATCCATTCATTGCCTTTAGTCTATTGTTGATGATTTGGACGGCCTTATGATCTTAACGCCATGATTTTCATCTGCGAATAGACGATTTCATGCGATGCGAAGTCAGCCTTACGTGAAAAACCCTGGCTCTAACTTATCAACTAATGAATTTTTGTTAACTGATAAAACTGCAGCCATTTTATGGCATCTTCCGGATGCATTTTTGTGGGCCTATCCACTATGTTCGTACTTAAATTTACGACCGTATTGGTCGAATATGACCTTGAGAAATGCAGGTTTTGAGCTAAACAGACATGCACTGTGGAGTTAATATTTCCAGTTGTATTGAAGGTGTCACTCAAATTGAGCGTCACTGATGCTCGGCACGATGCCACTTAATTCAGGAGACGCGCTATAAGGAAACATCTATGTTTGTGTGTTGGGCAAGTGGCACATTAGCATTTAGTAGAAAACCAGAGAATACCTGCATTTTTCATCATGAAAGCAAATCATGACAGTTATGTCGAAAAAATATTCAGTCCATTCTTATTTAAGTGCTATTCCGCATCTTAAGGATGTGCTGACCAGTAAAATCCAAAATTTATCTCTAGCTGAGTCTAGATATGGTATCTCATTGATAGGAAATTGTTGATGCAGTGGGGTGGTGGCAAAACATTAAGTTCCGCCCGTAGGTTTGAAATTACCTCAAAAATGATCAAAAGTGGACTTTTACTTGTAAAAACACATAATAGAAAAGATGAATAAAAGCTAAATTATTGCGAAATTTTCTCCTCGTCGGGTCGCCGGACAACTAGGGACTTATAGACTGGCAATGTAGAATAATACAGGCATACTTTCTCTCATTCTGTTTGTTTTTACACCCAAAGAATGAGTGCACAGGGTTGAGGTGGTTACAGGACATACGAGGGTGAAGTATACAAGAGGATGGGGAATAAATGTCTGGGAAGGAATGCGAAATCTCTTGGAGAGGCATGAGATAAGGGGTATTTTTGCATTATCAATGACGCTACAGCGCCTCTGAAAATAAGCAGAAAATCAATTTACTAGTGATGAAAAAGGGCGTCAAACAGAAAAAAATATTCGTCTTGTAAATTAACAACGAGGTTTGAAATCAACGTAGTTTTGACAGAAATAAATTTCTTTCCGAGTATCGAGTAAGCAGATTAAATTCAACCTTCCAAATGTTTCCTTAGACAGCAATTTAAATTTTGGATTCTGGTTGAGGAACGTAAATGACAAAACCATGGCTGCGTATCTCAAATCTGATGACGGTCGAAGTGCATCAGAGTTGAAGAGCTCAGAAAAGCCCAATCAGGATCCGAAGCCACAATGGCTAAACGAAGAGTGAATAAATACGTCGTAGCGGCTTTCCGTGAACCAGAAGTTCGCCAATGTAAATCGTAATAATTTCGCTGAAGTGGCGTTTCTTGAAAAAAACGTATGCTACGTTGACAAATTAGAAAGACCTTTGTCCATATTTTGGTCATTGTTTCGGTGTCTTACCCAGGCAAGACGGTTGTAAACGCTACTTTGGCGATAGAAGTGACATGATCAGTGTATCTTTGGAGGTGGAGCGTAGGGATGAACTTCTAACTTGTCTAGCTCAGAGAAGGAGCCAACGATCGTCTATGCAACCTGAGCCACGTATATTTCCCGCAATAAGAGTCCGCCTTCTGTGTGTTTTGGTAAAAAAATGCAACAACTGACATGCCACCAAAAGAGATGGCAAAAGATTCTCTCCGTATGCAGTAAGGAGACTATTAGAAACAAACATAAATGCATCTATCTCCATAATGTGCTACATAACCCGCTGGGAACTCACACGGCCTAATGCGTTCCTTCTAGCGTTGTGGACAAAATTACAAGCATAGAAAAAATGTTGCATCATCGCTCAGTATGAGTTTTCTATCAGCCCGTAACATTTGGGAAGGAAACGGTTCGAAGTAATTTGTAACAATGAATCCAATGAAAAAACTTTCAACAATTAAGGCAGGAAGACTTTTAGTGCGATTCATTTGCAATGATCTGAAAAGTCTGAGGAGACTAATTTTTCCATGGCCAGATAAGTAACAAAACTCTCAGACAGTGTGAGAATATACAAGAGGCAGTACGGGCTGGAAGGGTGTCGCACCTGCAAGCGGTCTGCAGACGTACGGTGAATCCGCACTTTTCAAGTGCTTACCAATGGAAGTTTTCACCGGTCGTTTATTGAGATGTAGCAACAAGCGCATTTTGAGCCCAAAGCTTACTTGTGTCAGTTTATTCCCACGGCTTTTTAAGAATTTACTCAAAGTGATTGGCTTTCAAGCGGGAAAATTCTTTTCCAAACATTCTTTAAAGTGGCACTAAGTTCGACATACCGACCACCACTGAAGGTACAACATTCATTTACAGGAAATCTGTGAAAATCTCGCGTCGTTGGTCAGCAGGCCAGACATTCTCTTGGTGGCCAAATGTGGTCCACAGACGTTCGAGCTTCCTGTATGTTCCTATCCATTTGTGTGCGGACGCGAACACTGACGAAACGAGTGAAAACATCTGGGTTGTATTCACACAAATCAACAACTCGACCATGCATACGATAGTCGCACCGATGCTAATAGCCGCGAGCTACAGTGTCCTAGTCGACAAATTGGTCGACAAATGGATAGATAATTAACTTTCTCAACCGTACTGACAAAGTAACCTGCAAAAAGAGAACAGCTTATCTTTTCATTTCAGAGTTTTGAACACACTAGAATGTGCAACTATTTCCAGGGACTTATTCGAAATCCCCATAAACTGCCCCTCTTCTAAACTCACACAATCAAACAGAAGATGGTGGGTTTTGTTTCCGATGTCTTTTCTTATTAGTTTTATAGCTGTTTACTAACTAACTACTGAAGCAAGTGCATAAAAATGTCATTACTTGATTTGGGTAAAAACAAGATTTAATAAACGCAGAAAAGTTTCTTTGATCCATGATTAAAAGCACTTGTAGAGATAATAGAAAAGTCATGTTTGAAACACTGAACAAAAGTTCACCTTCAAGAGCTCGTTAAGAAACGAAATTTGACAAGCACATCAAAAAACTCGCTCCAGAAGAGTATGAATGAATAGCTTAGCGGTAGAATCATGCTCGGTCCAGCCTTTATTTTATTGGGGAAACTGGCGATGACGTATTTGTGGTGGTGGTGATCTTGGACTGTATTTTCAATTTTTTCTAGATCTCTTCAGCTCCATCTGTACATCTTGTTCACACGTTGGTTTGAACGAAATTTGTCCGCAATTCATCTGGTGTGCGGGCACGTGATTTCAGTCACAGTAGTATGGAGTTTCATGGGAAACCCTTCTTACAAAAAGGATGCTCACAGTTTTAGAGATCGCTGTAAATACTGACATAGAAGACAGAGGCTTGAGAGATCTCTTGATTACCCATGTTGGTGAATGGAAATGTAACACAAAGAAACGTTACCAGGGTGATACACAAATTCTCAAATGGTGCTGTTTCGTAGGATTAACATCGTAGCCAGCCCAAAAAGCAGTAAAAAAACGGAGACAACCTTGGATTATCAGGTATCTGAAATCCTAAGGCTTCCAATTATTCGCAGTGTTTTCTCTGCTAAAAATGATCCAAGTGGCTAGGTTGCATTGGGTTACTAAACAAGATACTCAAGGACACATAGAGCAATTTGAAAGTGGGTTTATTTGTCACTATCCACACCAGTGTCGTGAATTCAGCTGTAAGTACATCGCATAGAATGAAGGCATTCATGCTTACATGTATGTAATTCAGACCGGTAACCAAAAGACAGCACGAATATTATAATCTACGGTATTTTGCTGTTGTGTGCACTATGTGCACTACTAAGTACCAAACAACTGGAGACCTCCTATAACATGTTTTTCAAAGTGAATTCAAGTTGAAAGTGTCATTTTCTCCGACCGGTTGTTGACTGACTTAGATACTCATCTAACCAATCGCAAAGATTTCGGAAGTTTCGTTTGACCATTCATTGGTCCTCGTGCACGGCATAATAACTAGTAATACAACCGATGTTTTATGAAAAGACAGGGTCAGATGCCAAAAACCACAGACAAACGAGTGCTTGAGTTTTTATTGAGATTTACCAGGTGAGCGCAGAGGAATCGGACACTTGACACTGATTGGCGCGCTGTTTCCGGCGTTCGCGTTACCGAATTTATTGGAGTTCGACAACGCATTCGCGTTTGAGTTTAGGCAAGGTTTCAATCAGTTTATATAGTATCTTACTTTTGTACTGGTCCTTAAACGTGGAACAAAAGGTTGACAAAATATACTCCTTGCAGTTCAGTTTATATCTTTCTCCAAAACCAAATGAAATGGCAAATGAGCGTAATTTTCGAATTGTGTAATTTGGCATTAAAATAGAACATAAGTTTGAGGAGAAACTCGGGGACTGCACGTACTTAATGAGCTCCGAAAAGACGAGAGACTGTCAAAGTTTTCAACAACCTTATGGTTAACGTGTTGTTTTAACAAAAATGCACTAGAGTGATTTATCATCTGGTTTTCAGTTTATGGCGCCAGCCTCCTTTGTGTTGTGTAAAAACCGCTAGTGTAGCAAATGGAATAGCCAATTTCGCATTTAATTATTTAGAAATTTAAGCTGGCTAATACTACGTCACTGATGTTCGCTATGCTCTATCTTGTGTTGTGTAGGGAAGGGATAATTTTTCAGATTTCAACACGACAGGCAGATCTCTCAAGCGTGTCTTGTAAAGCTGGAATGAGACTCAAACGAAACTGTGCGGTCCCCGGAAATGTCTTACATTTTCTTACCGTTCAAAAAGGATCACGTAACAACAAGTATTTGCCTGAAGGATATGTCAACGTTAGGCCAGGCCTACCTGGCTGTGCAGCTCAGGCCCATGGTTTCCACCAGGATGACCTCATTTCAGTTTGGCTATTGATAGTTGGTTAGTGTGATATCATAGATTATTTGATAATCCATATGCAGTTGCGATGGCGTTCACGCCGACAGAACAGAGGAGGAATAGCTGGGCACATTGTAGGACGCACAGCACGAGTCAGCCAGAAACCACAACACACATAAACGATCATTCTACCTCCGATTGCATCAATAACATGGCTTATAGAGGAAACCGGCTACCTGTGTGACCCATGCAACTCGGTATAATCTGACCCGAAACTTCTGGTGTTCAATGGATCTATTCTGATCAAAGCCGGTCAGACGGCCCTCCTCCTAAAGAAACTACCGAACAAAAATTCATGTGTGCAATAGGACTAAACATAATTCCCCGACAGACCTGTGAAGCAAGACATCGTTTGCTTTTCTTATTCGTCGCTATGCTCCTTTTATTACGAATGTTGTTTTTTTTGTTTAATGGAGGCAAACATAATGTCTTGTCGTGGAATATCTTCTTGCTTTTCTACTGAAATGAATAAAGGGAACTCGGTGTTTCGAACACACCGTGGAGGAGAGCGTTGGTTTACTGTTGATTTATTTGTCCATCAACGCTGAAGTATGTGTCCATGCGAAAGTCCAACATCTTGCAAAGTGTTTCAGGTTTTTTGTTCCATGCTTCGGAATAATCCAAACACGACAGGAACCATAGAACCTGAAAGTCTGCGCAAGCTGTTGGACTTTTGAATAGATGTATACTTTGACTATGATAGACAGATAAATGAGCAGCTGAAAGGGACTCGAATGGGTCTGTCTTATCAACGTTTATTACTGAGGTGGTAGTCCAGAAATGAGAGCGCACAGTACTATCAATCATCAGTCCAAATCTATGGATCCGCTACGCAGAAAACACCTTTATCATCACAAAACGAGGTTCAGTACACAGTGCGCATTAACTGCTCGACAGAGCGTTTGAAGATATCAAGTTTACAATCGAACTGGTGAGGAACAATTGACTACCATTCTTGGACATTGTAGTGAACAGAAAGGTGGACGGGACCCCAGAAACCTGCGTGTACTCCTAAGAGACACATACGGATCAAATACTGAATTAAAACAAGCAAGTATCCAATGAAACACAAGAAGAGCTGTGTTCAGACCCCTCTAAGAGGACGGAGACACACTGCAAAACCACGGGACTAAGAAAGAAGGAAGAAGACCGTCTATTCAGGGTATTCCAGAATAATGGATACCCGAGGAATTTCATCAAGAGAAGCCTGAATAAGAAATCTTAGCAGTAGCAACAGCATGAACAAGCGACAAGACGGGTAGTTCTATCTTACATCAATAATATGTCTGAACTCACATTCAGATTATTAGCTCAAAAAAGATTCCTCTTGGCCCACAAACCGAATGCAACCTTAAGGGTACTGATCCCAATACCGAAGGACAAACACGACAGCGTGATATACGAAATCAACTGCAACAAGTTCTAAGTTAGACAAACTGGGAGGCGCGGCCCTCAGGAGACGTGACCCCCTATCCATAATATTCGTACGAGAAGACCAAGGAGACCACATCTTCAATCTAGAAAACGCAAAATTTTGGTATATGGAGACACGAGATACGGAAGGGGATTTCTGGATGCATGGTACTCCACGGCGGATTCAATCAACCGATGCATTGAACTAGATCCAATTTACGCACCACTAAGTACAAAGGACCAATATCTCAACCGGAATACTCAAGGAGGGCCTGATATCGGAAGACCAAACCATGAGACAAAAAATTCCTTGAAGTCGAATCAACGAATGTTACAAGCTGTAACTCAGAGTGGTCAAGGACATAGGTCGTTCCAGCACCGATTAGAGTAGGAGAGCAGGGTAGTTCGAACTCAAAGGTCACATTGTCATCGATCAATCAGGACATAGGATACCAGAGCAACCAATCGAACCACTCGACCGAACAGGTAATTATGATCGAAGGCCATTCCCGGCTAGCAGCTCGTATATTAACGCACACGCAGCACCATTCCACACACAACCACTGGCCCATCGCTACGCTCTACTACGCCCCATAACACCGCACCGATGATGTCACCTTGATTGGTGATGAAATCGAACTGCCCAGCTAAGCGAACAAATCAACGACCACACACCAATCTGTTTTGATGTTATATGTCAAATTAGTGCCAGTGTCTCTTTATGCTACAGTCGTACTTTACTGAACAACGATTACTCGTTCCTTGAAAAATATCTTCCTTCCACACTTGACACCGATTATAGTTTGAAATCATGCCTGTCTCATACGTTTTTTAAACTTCGACAGCAGAACACGGGCAGAATTTCTCTCCCCTCTTGTATGGATTTTGACCAAAAGAATTTTAGTAATAAATTCGATTACATCACGTGAGAAATAAAAAAGCTGGAACATCTTTCGTTAGAGAAGTTTGAGGTTTCTATGACTACAACAAAGAAAATGTACTAACTGAGCTCTGCTAAAGTATCTGTTGGGAGTAGTCCATGTCCGAAATACTATGCAGAAAATTGACTCGTTTTTTAACTGTCGCGGAACTGTTGGCAGGATGTTGAATCTTCTGGTATTGAGTAACTGACAATGCGGAACGCCAAATAAAATTGATGTTTTAATAGAATTTACATGAATTAGACCGACGACTAGAGGACGAAAAGACACTGAACATGGTATCAGTCACCTTGATCATAGAATGAACACATGATGCATGACTCAGGTTACTCTTGTGTGGATATGACGCAGACATCTCAGTCTACATGGACTTTCAGCATATCCCACATATTCCACTGTAATGGTAGGGAAAAGCCAGATCCACACATTAGGGTGGGGTTACCATAGCTGTCCTGCATTAAAAATCATCGTCGAGTTGTCCAGGTTACAAAGCGTCGATCCAGTCGGGTCAGCTGTACAAACCTGAGCCGTGTATAGTAGTTCGGCTCGTTGCAGCTTACGGCAACGAATAATGTAGAATTGATGGCGACTCTGGGTTGAGAAAACCACTGACAATCAACTAATAGTGAGTTGAGAACTGAGCTGAGAACTAATCAGCGGACACGATTTCTATTGGTTGTAGGGAATCGCAAGGTCACTGAGTACCTCCGGTCATTGATTCGGTGGATTTCTAATAGCAACCTCGTGGACAACGCAACTGAGAGCCTTTGATAAAGTCTTCATGCTTTACCTTTAAATCAGACGTTGTACACGTGTCATATCTGCCCAATTTAAAAAGCAAAACAGAGCAGACGAGACAACGTAGCTGGTGCAGCCAAATCAGTCTATCAGTTGGACAAGCAGTGGACTTGTTATCAAAAGCCGTTCATCGCAGTTTCGTATTGTTAATCCGATGTTCACATGATCTGGATGCAATGCTTTGAAAGCAGCAGTGGTCAGATAGAACCGAACTTGTTGGTAGTGTGAGGCGATTTGACTTCGTTTAGAGGATAAATTCCCACCAAAGAACCAGACCTCTTTCATCTTCAGCATACTGCGGTCAGGTTTTACAATCTTAAGTCGTCAACAACTGAAGTGCTCTTTCGTTATGAACTCAGGCTTTACTGAATCGTAAGTCACTATTGTTAATACCTAACAGGAAAACGCAAGTTGTACTCAAGGACTCATGAAACGTTTTCAATAGCAAGGTTATATCTGTTTCCGGTCAGAAAGGCTATGCAAAACTCGGCATTACACCTAGCGATTCGAAAGTAACTATAAGTATGGTGAAAACTGTTAGGTAAAGCGAAACTATCACTACTCACTTGTGTAAACACGACTCAGACGCGTTAAGTAATTGCAGATAAACAGTTCAAAAGGCAGAGTGGCTTTTCCATTAATGTGTGACTATGCGGCCCTGGTCTCACTGGTGCATAACTCACGAAAACACAACTCTCTGGGGTAGATGGTTGAGCTAAAGAGTTAAACCTGACTCTACAATACAGCATTCTGGTTCCCGTGGTTTGGTTTTGAATAAGAGGCATCGTGTTCTTCAGCTTCAGTTTTTTTTGGCGTCAGTGGCTGGAGGGTCTACCTTGATAATCTGCGATGAGGCTAGTTTGCGTACTAGCAAGTAACGCAAAGATCGACGTTACCGCGGTTAGGGTACCAGAAAGAATGATACACCCGCTGTAGTCTTATTTGTTTTTTTCCCGTTGAGTACCTCCCCTGCAGTCACCCACTGCTCCTATACCGCTCTTCTACGGGTGAGGTGGTCAGCGCTCCCGCTGCGACGCTGACTGTTGGGGGACACGAATTAAGCGGTTTCAAGCCACTAGGTAGAGAGTCTCTGAAAATTGGACATTCTCAGACGTTCTCTTGAGATTTCTTGGACGTTATTTTAAATATTAAACGGCAGTGAACGAACATTCCAAAACTTTTTGTTGATTTTCGTACCAATCCACACTTTTTGTCAGATGCAGGGGGGAGGTTTGGACACCAGGAAAAACTATTCACCTACTTCCTCAGCAGTAAACACCGTAACACAGGGAGTTCTGTTTCGTCCATAAGCGTGGAAACACACAAATTGCCACGCCGGACCTACGAACTAAGTAAGGCATTCAACGGAACGCGTAAACAAGCCTTTCTATGGACTCAGCTTAAGCGGACAGTTTTGCAGCATATTCAGTGGGGAGAAGTGATCTGAGTCCTGGTCAAACGGACGAAGCTAACCGCGTTTTGACCCATTTTCCAAACAGCATCATTTTGCACTTATCTGGTTCAAAGCGAAATCTGAAATAACTGTCCCATGCACAAGTCAACAGAAATACTTTGTGGATTTCACACTAGATGAATTTTTCCATCTAGTTCTTGCATAAAATTTCACTACATTTCTGTTAATATACATATACTAGTAAGCGAACTGGTGGTCCACAGACTCCCAGTCTCCTAAGTATATCGCCTAGTTGAGAAAGGTATTCGCTTGCTTCCGAAAATCTTCAGTTGATAATGACTTGTAGTTAAAGAAACCTGACATTAGATTGCTATCCCAGCAAGCCTTGTTTGCAGCCCTTCGGCTGCAGCCCTCGCTTATTGACTGGCTCTAGATACAAAGGTAAGAATTTTTGCATATTAAGATCCCCTTGCGTTCGGCATCTTTCTTTAAGAACATTTATCAGCCGGTGGTAATGAGTTCATAACTCAAAAAATCCGACTCTTGAGTATTTTAATCAAAGGTGCCAGCTGATTTTTGAAGTTGTTGAAATACGGTTTTCGTCTCTGAAAGCGTCTAAAATTTTCCGCCTAACAGTACATACGTTTGTTCTATCCTGGTTGAGAGTTGCAAGTTACTGTTAAAATTGATAGCTGTCAGCCGTGCGCTCTTTCGCCTTAAGGTCCGAAGGGATGGTGGTAGAATGTAACAGATATCTCACGACTGGTTCGGAATGAAAATTGGTCAGATTTGCGGCCCTGATGATGTCATTTTTCACTCGGATTTGTCGGTCACCATTGGTCAAACTCCAGGATACCTACGCGTAATAAGGCTGTTATATATATATACATATATATATGTATATATAAGGGATACGGTTGATAAAACTTGTACGTGTTGTTACTGTGGCCAGATGCTTGCATCCATGCACATGTAACCAAAAACTGTCAAATTGTCGGCAAATGCCTACCACAATCACACGCTTATATATACGTATATATAAGCGTGTGATTGTGGTAGGCATTTGCCGACAATTTGACAGTTTTTGGTTACATGTGCATGGATGCAAGCATCTGGCCACAGTAACAACACGTACAAGTTTTATCAACCGTATCCCTATCAGAGTGCCAAAACGCTGACATTACGAGTTGTCCAGAGCTTCACGTGAGCTCTATTCCTATATCAAACATGGTGATACCTTAGAATCCGACACAACACTGACTGTGAACCTGATTGAATCCTATTCACTCACAATGGGCAAAACTGCAGGATATGTGCTTTCCACTGCAAAACCTGTTTGAGTACGTTGGACGAATAAGATCTACCAGGCTAACTCGTCGTTCAGGAAATATCGATTAAAACTTTCGAAACATTTAAAAGAAGTTATTCCGTTCAAGTAACACGTAGGACAATCGGATTTTACGATGGCTAAGGCGGCTCCCATGTTACGGAATACTTTTTTTCTCTCTGGAATGTTTATTTCGTGGAATGACCACTAAATAATCGGATTGTTGAATAATATACAATACTTCACAATTTTTTATTTTTATGCCAAGTCACGGATTATTTGTAATTCTGTTATTTCTATAAGAAACAGCGTGTTTGGTTTTGAACGTCTTACGTGCCATTGGCTTGACAGTCGGTCTAGATGCTCACTCAGACCCCTTTGTACTAAATCACTGACCTGCTGATTCGCTAAAACGATATCAGCGACTTATTAAGCACGGCTAAATTAAACAGATGAAAGTTAGTTTGTTGAAGTCCAAATAATATGTATTCAACCATCCAAAAATTCCCCTTGCACAGGTCAGTTTACATTGAGGAACAGCAGTAGATTACAGCTTCAACAGTTTGAAAGTAAATAGTAGGAAACTCCTCCGTGAGCGATATTTTAGCCGTTTACTTGAGTTTCAGAGGCGTTTTACATGCCATTGCTATGGTGACGATGTTATGGCGCTAAATTTAACACTAGCATCACAGTCTCTTTGATGTTCCCCTGACCTTTCCAAACGTGTTTGAATGGCAAAATGGATTTTCAAATGTCATAAGTCATAATGGGTAGCGCGCAGTTCTTCACACTCCGATCAGTGAGTCACTCCTGGAATTCATTAAAACTGTTTCTTCATGGGAGTGACCACTAGCACTTGAAACGAGAAAACGTTTCTTCTGAACAATTGACGTTTCTGGAAATTAATGAACCAATAGAAGGTTTGGCAAACATACGCGACTGAACATTGATCCTTGGTCAGGTAGTGAACTTTCACCCTGAGTCTTCCAAACAAGCTTGATGCTACAGTCAATATCTATCACGTGGTGATATCACGGAAGCAACTCGTAGAATGACGTCCATGCTGCCGCAGTTTGACATCTGTTGAGCAATTTGACTCTCGATGTTGTGGGAGTAGTCATACCTCTCGTTCGTATAGGTTTTGTTTCGTCTACACCTGAAATGCGGTAAAAAAAATAGACTGGTCTTGATAGTGTAAAGTAACAAAATATGGTGTGTACGGCGGCAAGTGTAATTTAGCTGCTTTTTTCGAAATAATTACAAGGGATCTTGAAGTTTCTGAATGGCTTTTCTCCTGAGAAGCTCAATTGCACTAAGTGAGAACATTACCGTCAAGGCGTCAGCTGCCTGTCAAATACAATCTACCACATTCAGCGGAGTAGCAATTCAACCTTTCGGTGTACGAAAAACTTACCATTATTTGAAAGGAGGGGCGCAAGCACTCAAGAAGAGTATTTTGTAATTTTACCTCAGAATCCATTCTATTTACATATCCCAACATAAAAATCTGTACAGGCGTTGCCTTAGTTGAAGAAAAACAGAATACTAAAGAGTAGAATCTGTTTTGTGTTGTTGTCGTCGCTGGGCATGTTGAGCCCCATCAAAATGGAAATATTGACCTGCACGTTTCCTTTTCTCTCCTAGTGGCCTCTCCACTCCACCAACCGATCAACACAGAGCCGCGTGAGTGATTTTCATTATCTGCTTACAAAAATGATTTTATTCAAATTTCATCAGACAACCCAGTCGGACAGCCCAGTACCTTCAAAATGGAGCGTTCATCTCATACTGGAAATGGCCTGTATAAATGCTTGCTTTCATCTGTCATTGCATACTACCGAATGAAAGCGGTAAAAATAGCTCGTGTTTAGAAAAATGAAATTAGTTACTCGTCCAACTCTAGGTAAATCTAGAATATCGTAAGAATGAGAGATTCGGTTGAGTCTCCCGTGAAAATCCAGTTGATATACAGATGAGTGTACTTGTCGAAATCTAGGTTAGCTCTAGTAATAGGTCGAAGGTGGTGAGCTGTGTTAATTTAGAAACGTGACCAGCAAATTTATCAACGCGCAGATGATAATGATAACGATGATGATGATGACGACGTTGATGATGATCTCTGTCATTACCATTTTTAACTGCTCATCTCTTAGCTTTTGTGTATCCCTCAGAGATTTGAAGACAAACCGTCATTAACTGGGTGATATGCAAATTTGACCAGTTGCATGAAGCAGTTCCATGTAGCCGTTGCCATTAGTGTAGAAAAACCGTGGCGCAGAAATATAGATCAAATTTAAAGTTGTCGCAACTAGAGATGGAGACAACCTAACAAGTTATTGGTTACGGATTATCATAAAGTTTTTAGCTTATAGCCGTCATCTCAGTTATTGTCACGGTGATAATTTCCAGCAAATCTATCAAGCGCTTGACATTTTCCATTGCTCCTTTCTGCCTACAACCACGCCTACTTCATTTTTGTTTGAACAGATCCTGCTATTCAATTCTGTTTAGTTGTGATGAAACAAAGCTCTACTATTAATCGGGTTGAAAAAACAAGAAGTATGGCCATTTTTTTGCAACTTTGGTCGAATGAAACTTGATCCAGCAAACCTTCATCAAAAGAGGATATGAACCAAATATGATATATTAACTTGTATCATCTCAGTGTATTCCGTAATCCTACTAACTTCTCACTGTAGATCAACAGTGACAACCTCGGTGTGTATCGTTTTTGAATTGCAACACATCAAGGAATTTTGCCGATAAACGAGAACAGAGTAGAAACCAGAAGAGAGTGGTAATCAGTTTTTTTCTTTGTTTGATACAAGGCCGAAACTGCCACACTGCTGTTTCAAGGTTGTTGTAAATCATCAACAACACACATACTAGGAATCTTCAGGACATGGCAAACTTGGGATCGTCTGGTGTATGGTTGGGCAACATATCAGTTGGCCCAGACTGGTTAATAAATAACGTGAATAACTTGCACTTAACCCCCATTTGGCACAACTTTTCTTCGGTTCCAAACTTCGCCCACTTTCATCCGTTACTGAACTGCTTCTTGAGCGGTGGCTTTTCAGATTTACGAAAATCCTTCTCCACGGGCGGGAGATTTTAAAATTTCAAAATAGCCACAGGAGTCGACTTAGAATACAATACACTGGCATCACCTTGAAACGGATTCAGGTGTCTCAAATTAGGTCTATTTGAGTGGGGTCCTCAGTTCATTCATTCAGCGTGGGGCGAAAATTTAAGCTGCATTTTGAGTAGACAAATGCGATGACCAGATAAGCCACACCAGTTGCACGTAATTATCAACTTCATAGACTCCTTTTTAAATAGACCACCGTTTACATTCACGGTTCATGAAAGTGGGTGGGAAGTTCAATATACGTATGCGATCAGTAGTGCAGTTTTGATTTTAGAAACAATTTAATGCATTTCTGGTTCGTTTTAGAATTTGCTCTTTTTCTTCCAGTTAACTGGTTACAAACCTAAAGGCCATGCCAAGTTAAGGTAATTTGGCTCGGTTCCAAAGAGTAGGTCCTATAGAAATGGAGATTTCGGAGATGAGAACTTCTTCCCCGTTAGTCGTTAATGAGTCCACCGAACTCTGTGTCCTAATTATTTAGTAGACCAAAGTGCAAGTGTGCTCCGTAACGGGAGGCTAATGCGCCAGGAGGTAGTGTCCGAAGGAGTACTGCACGCACAACCGTACACACTTTTAATTTCAAATTTTCGTACTTTTTGTACTCAAATTTCCTGGCTTTCCGCTCTGACGGGCTCTCTTTGGGAATAAATTAATGTGGTCTCCAAAGAGAATACTTCCCAACAGTCATTTCGGTTCTCTAAGCTTACGTTACGACCTTATCGAAGCAGCTGTTTGTGCGTGAAATTTTTGTCCGTGAATCTGCGGACCGCCTAGAATGTTTAGAAGCTGACTTAGAGAATGTAAAATATCGGAACGAGTGAGATACTGGTAATCGGAACCAGAACATTTGTGTCCTATTACGCCATAATCTGAAAACTTCACCGTTCACTGCCAGTTTGGCCCACTTTGGAAGCCCACAGAGAACACATCCTGTTGTGGACTAGAGGGAGCTTTCACTGACCCTGGTAGTAGTGTAACAGGTGGTATTTTACGTCGAAGAAAATATTCCGATGGTTTGACTATTGCTCAAATGAATGCTGAAGCATATTTTGCGCCGCATATTTGGCTGATGAGAGTCACTGATGAGAGATCCATTTGGACCTCATGTTATCAACGCCTTCTACGTAAATCTCATGTAGAAAATTAAAATTTTTTGCTTATCCGATTGGTTGTTAGCAGACCCAACTGGGTTGTGATCTGTCATGGTTTTCATCAACACTATGGTAAGTGTCCAGGATGCTAACTTTAGTATTCTGGATACCAAACCACCAAAAACCTAGGCTGTCCTCTGTGTTGCATGTTTGACTGGATAGTCTCGTGAACGATTCCACTTAAGCCTCAGTTTTACATCTCTCGGTTCACAACTGAGCGTTTAAATAAAATCTGGAACACACAGTCAAAACCTTTGTTTTCCTTGGGGCGTTTCGCAACCTGTACGGAGCTGGATGTACTACACTGTTTCGTCTGCATCAGGGATAACAGCCAGAAATCAGGAACTGCAAAACTCACAACGCACTGGAGTTTCTGTAGGTCAAGGAGAACCGGAACACTGTGTTACCGAGCTCAAGATAACCTGAAAATGATGCCATTTGATTTCGGACTTTTATTTGGTGTTTTTCGTAATAGACCTCCCCACATGGGGGGGGCACTAAAATCACTATGAAAACTAGAATTAAACCTATCCGTAAAGCCGTGGAGCAATAATGATGAATTCTTCGGAAACTCGGCTAACAGTTGCTGAAGGATTCATTGTAGAATAGCTTTTGTTGCTATTAGTGTGGTTCGCCAATCGCACTTAAAGGTTGGAAGCCTTCCACCATGAAAGGACGGTTTTTGAAATTTATATTCTAACTTATTTACGACTTGGTGTTCAGTTTCTAAAACCAAAAAGACAGTTTAGAAAAAAACGTACAGACTAATAGGTGTGACCAGAAAACAGTAAAGTTGTTCGGACAACTGTCGCGCTTCATCGTTGGCAAGGAGTGCACGGCTGGGAGGCCTGAAGGTGTGATATTTGGTGGCAGTCTTGGCTTGTCAAAACTTCGAAGATTTGGGAAACCAAGCTTTGTGTCAGACACTACTAACCAGAGTTGGTTAATGCATCGCGCACACCGTGTCAACCGGAAAGTGTCACAAAAAACCTCTCATCAGTCTTTGACTTGCACAGCTTCATTCTTTTCTTGACCGGCTTTCTATCCTCTAGTGTAATAAAACGAAATTTCACACAGATGTATCGAAATCTAAGAAAGAACCTCAACTTCTCCGCTTCTTCCTCTCTCACAGAGAGGATCTCCATCCTTTTGTCCCGTTTTTTGAAGTTGGTGTATTGACCAGAGGACATGCACAATGGATTAACAGGAAAACACTCTCTGCTTCTCAGTTTTATCAGTATTTTTGATAAAGTAAAACACTTCTTCTATTACTTTTGGCTAATTTAGACCCAAAATGTCCACCTTGCAAGCCCCACAGGAGAAGGATTCGGTTTAAGAAATTTTGTCGAAGAGAAGCAGGTATGTCGAAAGTTGTTGCGTATACTGTATACACTGCTTTTTTGCAGAACCTCCCTGGTGAAGACACTAAGTTGACGTTTTTGTGTGGTAAATGTTTGTATGTTTTTGATTCGCCTAATTCATCACTTTCCCCGTTCTTCACAAGGTAGTACAGATTGAAGACCAATTCACAAAATATATAAAACTGACTAACTTAGGAGCCGAACTATGGTGTTTGGAAAGGTTGAGAGACGACCTATTTCCTATTTCACTGGTACCCAGGTACCAGCTCCGACTTTTGACGTGGTTGTTCGGATTTCCATGTGTGTCCGTCGTTTTTCTATTCACCGTTTGTGTTTACTTTTTTGATAGTCTAGTGACGATGGCATGCAAAATCTCAGTGTGCCGTCGTTTCCCTTTCCAGTGTGAAGTTGATGTCACCAGAAGTGCCTACTAACTGGCCTGTTTTTTACAGTTCCCTCTATTTAATAATCAAATGCATCGTCAGCTTAACGGATCCATTATTTGAGATTGATTGTTTTTGCGTCATTATGGTTTTTTCTCTAGATTTTGCATTGTGACCTCAGCGACAAACTTAAAATTAGAAAGTCCACTAGTATGCTTCTTGTTTGTTCGTAATATTCTCTTTTGGAATGAGATTGTGTGGTCAAGCAGAGGATGAACATGTTGCAGATATCTTTGTTCACAGGAGATCCATCCGGGACTCCACAGCTGTCCAGCCATTTGGCCGTTTGCCACGGAACATAAAAGACAGGTCATAAAATAAAATAGATTGTGATCAAGCCAACGAAACTACATATATTAGCTTCAAACAAAAGTTAGTAAAACCTATTTAACGATCGTACAATCGTAATCAACAGGTGGGAATAATCACCCAACAGCACGCTGGTGATATCCCCTGGAGTGACGACGAAATATCTGCAAGCAAATTATCGAGCCAGCGCTGTCTGATAACCAACCAGATCAGAAACCATCCAGGGGGAACCGTCCCTCTCCAGGTTTCCACAACGGGAGTATGAAATTGTGTGAACTGGAAGCAACTTTGGTTAGCAGACAAATGTAACTGTCTTGCAGCATTCAGAATTCCAGGGGATACTTTTTTGTTAGCATAAATTATAGGCAACCCAACTAAGTAAACTTACGTAGCCTAAAATCAAAGATTTGGGGGTCGGTTAAGGGAAATGGGACAAAAGCAACCTTGGGGTTAACCTTTCCTCAGGATAGCGGTTATCATACACATGAGCTAATAAGGGAATCGAACATCCGAGGATTATCGATGAAGACCCATTGCTCGAGAAGTGCACATCAAATAAGGGGAACGTTTCAGCTAGGATCACAGTGATTTTATTACATCTCCGGCCCATCAGAATGGCAGATTAGCCACAGATTTTCCAGCTGGTTCATTTGGCCAATGACGCTTGATTATGTGGCATGATTTTGGGTAACTACGTAGTGCGTGTTCGTGACGTGGGTGTGTGATGGAATAATATATTTTAGTTGTCTGATCTTATCGGAGAAAGACATGTACGTACGTAATTCCTAATGTGGCATGGTTTCCGACAAAGTGGGAGTATTTCCGTGAATCATCAAAAGTAGACGGATCGATGAAACACCTGAATAAGTGCACCCTCACCACAGAAATGTCTGACTTTCTAAGCTGTGCATCTTGCTACTCCCAGTCTGGTGAGTAGCGTAAAATATCTTCATTAATCCTCCATTCCACAGCGACTGGGTTTGAGCAAAGGCACACGCGCAAGAAAACTTCCATTTGAAGTGGTGCGGCGAACTAAATTTTGCACACTGCAGTTTGCCATTGCAAAGCACGCATCCCGGCCTTTGGGCACTGTTGAGTTCTCCGTTTGTCAAACACCATCCTCGATGCTTTTTGTTTTTCGAAACGTTTACGACAAGTGAAGAGTGAGATTGGCGTTCTAGCCCCATCTGCAAAGATAGAAAACGCTGGCTTACAACTGATATCTATTTAAGAAAGATAGAATTAACCACTGGAACAACTATCTAGTCACGAACATTTTAAAATGTTAAATCGAACTCACAAGTTTGGTAGACATACGATATTGTTCCAAACGCTTTTGTTTATCGAACTTCCTAGGTAAGAATCAAGATCAGTGTTTCATCCGTTGCTGGAACACCGAAGTCTCTGGTGGATGTTGACTTGTCCCATTCCTAATCGAATGCCTACTGTGCCCTGCAAAATGCCATGTAGTCTCAGGTCTATCACGTTAATTCAAGACGATAGAAGCAGACATAACTTTTCACCAACGAACAATCGGTAAGGGGCAATCACTTAAGTTCATGGCCATTGATTTCTGGGGCAAAATTTTCTGGCGCATGTTTGCTCCCAAATTTGATGATGAGCGAGTTTTGTTACAGCCATGGGGATCAGCGGTATCTCTCCCTTACGGAGAAGAGATACAAGCACTGTGTCGCAGAACACAAAACACACAGAGAAAGGAATAGCATGGCTTAATTCGGGCTTTCTGGGCGTCAAAAAATTAACTGCATAGTGGAACTTTATTATATGAACATCGTGTGCGTAAGTGCTTTGTATCCTGGGATATAGGAACTCTGTCTATTTAACTGTTTCTGGCAATCTTTTTCTGGATGTCTGCTAATTGAAAGCATGATGATATTGTGGACTAAGTTAGAAGCTTACATGATATCAGTCTCCTGTTTAAATGCAAGGCAAGGGCAGCTTGTTGACTACTGTAATCAACCAAACACTGGCAGAGATTTAAAAAGCGCCGGCAAGTTGCATATATTTGTCCTCCGTATATTCCAGTTATATCCCACTGCTTCAGTGAGAATGTCATTAACCACTTATCGCATGAATATTAAGGGAAAGGCAGGAAATTTACTCTATGCTAATCAGCATTCATTACAATTTTGAACACCTCAGATGTCTTCAGAAATATTCAAGCTGTATCCTTGGTAGATCTCGCCTTCTAAAAATACCTTTGAGGTGCGCATGTGTCACCTGGATCCACGAGTGTTTTATCATGGAGCGGAGAAGCATTGCACTGCATCGTTTTTGATAAACACTGAGAAGACAAAAAACAAAAAAAATAGTGTGGGGGACGTGGTGCATCAATTTATTCGGCGCGGATTCAAAGTAACATTTTCATTCTCAAAATAATCGATAAAATGTAATTGGTGTGGACAGTTTTGCTCATCCAGTAAGTATTATTTTGTATCTCATGAAAAAACCCACAGGAAAGAGGGTCTATATATATACTTCATTTCCACCGCGGTCCCCAAAATGTGCCTAAGCTTGAGATATTTTCAGAGAACATTATAAACTATTCGGTTGGGGAGTTGTATGAACTATTTCACACGAGAACAGCGCTATCCTTTAGAACATTGGGTTCCATTCTGATTCTGCCTTTTCGTTTTCAGATTAACTCTTTGGTTCTATTACTAACATTATCTGTCCCATCTTACAATGGCTGAAGAAGCCAGCCCAAATTTCTGAAAGCTCATGAAGCACTGAACGTACTCAGCTTTTTTTTATTGTATAAGAACATAGCGGCCTGAAAGCTCACCGACAAACACGAGGACTGTTATTCACGGTGGCGGTGGAATGCGGACCTATTTTAGTCATCAAGCATCAGACAATAGCTTCAAAAACAAGTGTTGTTTGAAAGCTCTCTGCAGCCAGAATGAATCTGTTCATTCAGGACGTAACAAACCAGAATAAGTTTGTGCCGCATTCACCATAAAACGGGGGTTCAGATAGCGCTGCCTTTAGGTCAGACTTCGAAAAACCTTTAGCAGCTTGGTCGCACATCTTTGGGACAGACTGAGTGCTGTCAGTTCACCTTCCGGCCAATGATGTCGACTGAGGTGGTCTACTAGCTGTAAAGACAAAAATATGTGGCTAAGAGTTGAAAGACAGCCTTTGACTGGAATGACAGATTAAAAACAGCAAGATGACAGTTTCCCATAGAGAAAGCTTTTGCGCGCTGGATTGAACAGATTTGATTTTTCCTTTAAGGAGCACCAAAGTTGTGTCTTAGGAAACGGGTTTTAAAAGCGTGCTTTTTTGTGTAGGCTAGTATAAGTCAGTTGCCAAACAGGAGGCTGTTGACCGAGTTTAACAATAAGCTTGCAACCTTTTCGTCGTGGAGACTTCATCAATGCTTGGTTGCGTGGGTGGGTGGTGAATTAACGTCTGCACTTTACACTTGAACAAGATGAAGGGGTTATTATTCTTGACTGAAAACGCTGTCTTGAAGGTTGCGGAAAATTTTCCGACAGCCCACAATCGGGTCTGTTCATCTTACAGCTAATCAGATAGGCGCAATCGCCGGGTTTTCGTCGACCCTTTAATTCTTTATTGAACCGTGACATGCGTTCTCATTAAGTTTTCGAACAACGGAAGTAGACTGAGTCCTGAATAACAAAAATTAGGCGAAACATTCCACTTAAACTGAGATGGATCATTTTGTTTCATTCGGTGCTAAAGCCTTGGATTAGTTGATTTCAGACAAATCTGACGATTACTAGTAAAATGACCACAGTAAAACCGGTCTTCATCACCTTTCATCAGAACTAGAGGGACTGAATTACTACCAAGTTGCCAGATTGGGAAATAACGTGAGTCTGCGATAATTTCAAAGTAAAGTAGCATGTTCTTTTTTCCTACCCGATTTCTGGGCAGATTGACACAACTCCCACAGAAAGGGTAGTCTCTTAGTTGACCAGTGCGGAGCATCGAATAAAAATAGGTGGTTATTTACTTTTATCGTGGGAAGTTTGCAACTTCCATTTAAGTTCGATCCCCCACCAAAAGTAATTCTACACACGTTGTGCTTCAAAAGTCGTTTAGGTAATTTTCTTGGATTGTAAGCTTTGTTCACACGTGTGAAAATTAACGCCACTAAAAATTGTGTGACCACACATTATTCCTATAGTGTGCCCATCGGCAGTATTTTTTCCATAGTTGATAAGACGTGGACACTCTGTGGGTGGTCTGAAAATGATTTTCTCAGAGTTGATATTCATGTTATTGTGGACAAATTTAGCTAGCGTTTGTATGACTCCCACGTTTAAGCCCTTGATTCCTGACATCCATAACCTCATTATGGGCGCCGCATGAAACACCAGGATTTACAGCGTTTGCCACGATATTACCCGATAAATCGCATGCCAGTTTCCTGTTTACAAACAGTTCACCAGCAAACTTATTTCGTGAATTATTTTTTGGAATGTTAACATTACCTTCTCTGACGATTCAAGTGAAGTTTGTTTATCCTTAAATACTTCCATCAACCTAGACAACCAACAATTTAGACAAGATTTATGACGGCAGCGAATAAACAGTCGGAAAAATTCATGAAATTTGCATGCTTCATTGATGAGTAGTACCGAAGTGTATCACCAAATTTTCATTCCGTAAATAGCAGAGAGCCGCTTTAGATGCGCATAGGAAAACGCAAACACGGTGGACCTGAAGATGTGATGTATTTAATTATACCGAAGCGTTTGCACTTTTAGTAGATTAGAAAGTGCAGGTAAGCTGGCAATCAACACAAGTTCCAAGGTTTTTAGGGTATTATCAAGCTTGTTCACTAACTGGTGATGTTGCACGCTAAATTAGTCTTTGCGAGTCCGGAAAGGAATACCATCTTACGTTGGCCTGTCCTGAAACGTAAAGAGGACTTTTAAGTATGAGGAAGGAACAGATCCTTTACCTCTGCAAATGTGACATCACTGCTACTTTTTGAATGTGAAAGTATTGTCTTGTGTTTGTCTGAGCATTGATTGACAACGATGTCCATTTCATTGTAATAAATTTTGAACCCAATCCACATTCAGCTTGGATAATAAAGCTTATCTATTGGAAAAAACAGCAATAAGCGCAATCAATAAATCATACTTTGCTGTATTCTTATCAATACGCGTCTCGGATGGGCACTTTTCTATGCTTAGCCTCAAATAAATAAACCTGATTTACCTCCTCATTTAGGGCTTTTAATCAAACAGGTGTCCAGCCTAAGTGCACACTTTAAAAACATGGCAAGGTATGGGCCATCGGCTCTACTTTTCTTTCCCTTTAATAACTTATTTCCTCAAATGGAGGCATTCTAGTTCACCGGTGATTTGCTCGCAACTCCTATTAGCTTCTGCACTAATTTGTGTGAGTATCACGTTGTTCATAATTTGTCGCATCGGGCCTTTGATGAATGGTTGTTGCATGGAAACGGCAACAGCAAACCTTGAATATTTGCGATGATTGCTCTTCAACTTCAAAATGGAGAACCTTCGGTGACCAAAGTTTGGAACCTACCTCTTATTTAGGCTGCGTCGCCATAGGACCGTCGTCCAGAATGAACGTGTCACAACCTGTTTGATTTTGGATTCTTGTGGCTTTCAGACCTGATAATTTAGGAAGGTAGCCATCAGAGATGATACTTACCCACAGAATGTTGGAAAACTAATTGAATGCTGCTATTAGGTAACAAGTGCTATGTGGGCGATTGCTTAATTCACTTCTCAAAAGTCAAATTACCTCTCTTGATTTGTCATGTTCCTGGATTATCGAAGTTTCCTGCATGTCCTGTGTTTTGTACACGATGAGAAGTAACAACTTGACTGCTTCTTGTAAGAATGATGGTTTTTCAAAAAATTCATCAACCCTCCTGCTAAAAATGTTGTCTGAATCGCGGGATTAGCATTCCAGGTTCGCAGAACGATTTGGACTGTGGTGATTTCGCTTTCTGATGTAGGACTGTGTGCTTGATTAAATACGAAGTGACTTTTTTAGAACGCACTCTGTAAAAACGTCCCATTTTTGACTTACTTCTTAACAAGAGCATTCTGAGTGATTAATCCCGGAATTTCGTTCTGACAGTCCAAAAAAATGCCGTTATTTTTTAAGGTAACCACACAAAGAGGGTGGACAACTGAAAAGAAGGACTAAAATGTGAGAAAACTACAACGGCCAATCAAACTGGTTCACATTGATGTGTAGTTCAGTTCTGAGAAAACCACTTTCAGACCACCCACAAGATAGCCGTTTCCCGCCAAGCATGGAAAAATGATATTAAAATTGAAGCATTTTAAGCGTAATGGAATAATTCTATTTTAGTTTTGGCGGGTTTTGAAAGTGTGAACAGTGACTATGCGAATGGGCATACACGGTGCCAAGCGCACAACTTATGCAATTTCACACCTCTCGGAATAAACGGAAATTAGTAGCGGGACTGACGGCAATGGGACATCAGTGTTGGACAATGATTTTACGCTGTCGATGATGATGATTATTAGTACAATTTCAGCTTCAATAACTTATTGCCTCTCCCAAAGTCGAACAAGAAGCCGGAAACTGATAAAAAAGGTCACCATAAAGATGCAAAAAGCAATCCTTTGGTCAGGAAACATACAATAACCTGCGAACAAATCTGGCTTCGATAGTAAAATGACAAGCTGTACTACCAGTCACGAGATATTCAGACACCGGTTTCAGCAAGAGTATGTCATCTCTTCTGCATGTGTCACACAACGTCGTCGTCCCAACTTTAAGTCACCCTCTGTTTGAATCCAACATCACCACGTTTTAAAGAATTCCAGCAACACCCTGTCTGATATCCGCAGTTATATTAGCAGACATCGGAAACTATAGGACTTCTAATTTAAGGGCTGATGTCATTGGCCTCCAGAAACGGGACCATATTATGATTCAGAGTTGTGCTTACTTAAGAGAAATTGGTCTTGCTAAGCAGGCATGCTGAACTACCTATACAGGAAAATTGAAAATAGGAAGAACGGGGTACTGTCTCAAGTTCTGAAGGTCGGACATTCGTGCTGAGACATCATAATGTAATAACTCACTTCTAGTGAGACAAAAATTAGCCTTAACTGTAGTGTAGCTGAAGAGAATCATCTCAGATCTTTCCAAATTTAATTAACCTGTGCTTATTTCATATTACGTATTACGGTATATATAAAAACAATTTAGAATGGAATGGAACATGCCTCCCTGAATTTTGAAACACTTTAAACTGAGGACCAGTATGGAAACTTGCGAGCGACTTGTTTCGCTTATTTTTGCTGGTGAGGTTTTGACGCACTATAAGCCATTCATGCACAAATTTCACAATACCCAACTTTCAAGTTTTACGTGAACGAATTATTGTGTCTCTGAGAGTGTTTTTTCGTTACTGATTAATAGAAAGCCCAAGGGTGTAGATCATTTGGGACGCTGCTGGCGCTACTCGCATTCTAGACAGGCATCCACGATTTGTTTCTCAGTTCGTGGACGAATTTTTAATCAAAGATAACATGCCCAAAACGAAGTTAACTTGAAAATGCATGGATGTTTATATTCTGCTTCCATTTGATTTCAAATTGGAGACCTATCACAATAAAAGTGAAACGCGGAGTCGAGGGTCATCACAAAAGTGTACGTCATACGGAAGAGGAGGGCAATATTCCTCTGAAAACTAGTCAAAACAAGACAGATAAATTAATGCTAATAGCTACTGATTTGTTTGGTGAGCTGAAAAACTATCAGGTATAAACTTTAGAACAAATCACTAATCGTGATCAAAGGTTAGTTCCGATTAGCACACGTTAGGAGACGCACGCACAACTGCCCATCGCACAACCACCATAGCAACGCTTCACTGTTCTGCAAGACGACCCACTGGTATTGTCACACAGTTCGTCACCAGATTGTGCACTCAAGCTATTAACAAGAAATACAAATACACAATCTCGAAAATAATTATGACTGCACATTTTTCTGAAGATAACATTCAGGAGTTTGATTCCAGGATAATGAAAGCCTCCATATAATTCCACGTTAGCTTTAAATGGCCTTGAGAAAACTCATCATGTGAGGAAAACTGGTAGGAAACCACGGCGAAATTATGGAACCATCCATATTGTCGACGACAGGTTTGCTAGTGTCGGACCAAAACAGTTGTTTTCTAGTGTGGTGATGATATTTAATAAACCAAGCAGAAAATGGGAATTTAAAAAACGTCTTTTCAAAACTTGCGTATAATATACTGTTTTAAGTAAGTATGTACTCTAACCTGAATACTAGCCGCATCAGACTCACTCAACTCTTGTATTTTCGCCTCTTGAAAGTTTGTGAAAAACCTGAACCTAACCTTATAAAACACTGTAAGGATTCACAAGATATGTGGCTGGGATTTGTAAGCTGTTTCAGTGCGGCGCTTAAATGAGCAGCCATGACCGAGACAGATTATCTGTTGAGGTTCGTAACGAAATACTGTGAAGCTTAACCTGCACATGACACAGTTTCAACTGTACTGAGTAAGCTAGTATATTTATTCATATTGTTAGATGGAACTGATTTGGCGTCCATGAGCAAATACAGCTTAACATTTAGAAGTTTTGTGCGTGACTCAGCTCGGATTTTGTTAAAAAAATTCTGAGCGCCGTGTGGTGAAAATATGGAAATTTTCAAAATCCAAACATAGTGTAGTGGAGTAAGATGTTATACTCCAACGTTTGCAGAACTCCTTGGAAAAGCTTGTCTATGACAACCAAAACGTCGAACTGTAACATCTTATTCCACTGTGTTTTGACTTTAAAAATTTCCATGCAGTTCAACATTAGCCAGGAAACCTACCTGGAAGGCTGTATAAATACTTTCCTCAACAAAACTACCCGACGAAGAACAACCCACCTACTGTGTTCACCATATCCAGTTTGGTATCGTTAACTTTATCTGCAGATCCAGATACAGTGGTAGAACTAAGAGAAACACTGGGACACACATACGGATGCACGTAGCAAATTAGCCTTCCAAATCGCTCTGTCCAAAATCACTCAGTGTTAAACAACTTTCAGGTAGCAGTGGCGCAATGACGCTTCAAAATCAGCTGCAAAACATTGTTGTACTCCTCCTTTACTTTCATTACAAGTGACTGCTAATCTCCGCCTCATTCGATAATCCATTTCTAATGTTCTTCTTTTTAACCATTTACTTTTGCTTGTGTTTCCAACTTTACTGACGTCATTGGGATGACTAAGTCTAAATTCTGCCACCTGGTTAATACACTCACTCCACGACCAGTCACTATTTTTTTCGTCTGTGTGACACTGCAAGTTCTGTTCTAGTTATATTGTCTGCTCTAATCTTTTGCTCTGACTGGTAATTTTCGACAAGACCATGTGAAACTTGGCGAGTACATTCACTTTTATGTAATTACTTAGCTTCATATCACAGGCGTAACGGTTGAGATGTGATTGGTTTGACACATTACGCCCTGAAACGTTGCCTGTTGAAATCAATGAGAACAAGTTTTTCCACACCGTTAGTCTGATCATTTTGGTGTCTAATACGAATCACTGTACTGTACTGTTGTGTTACACTGTACTACGTCATAGTGTACTATGACTTACCGTACTGTAACAGTTTATTGCCCAGAAGTGTCGCTGCCCAGTGGCACCTACCCTATAGAAAACGCATTATTTCCACTGTTGACAATGTGGCACGTATAATCCCTCTGGAGTCTATTAAAAGCAGAGTCGTTTTTTTCAGTCAACTTTTGAGTTCAAGCATAAAAGCCGTTTTTGATTCATCAGCTTCACTAATCGTGGAGACTCTATAGACTGACATGGTCAGGTGCTTCTCATCTGTGTCTCCTAGAAAAATTCGGGGGCAAATTTTGAACGAGCATTCCTTTTTTGTTTTGCCAGTTATTCGAAAACGTTTGTTGTTAAAACCGCAAGGGTTTTGCTTGGAATATATTCAATATACATATTATACGCAGCATATATACCCACAGAATATATACTTGAATAAAGATCAACTGATAATTTATGTAGTGGAGTAACCCTGTCTGCACATTGTAAAAGAGACAAATCGTTGCAAAAAATTTGGTGAAATACACTTTTGTTGGTATGATTCAGTTTCGAGTTACAAACCTACATTGTTAGAAAACCATATGCTTCTGTGAATCGCTAATCAAAGTGTGGGACTCATAGTGAAAAGACAAACTAGTCAACTAACTGGTTACGCGACCGTCTCAATCACATGGATTTTCATCAGAACGAGACTCGTTGTGCACTGCTTCCCCATGTCGCACCACATCTTACCTTGATTTGTATTGACAACAGTATTGTATTGATAACGCCCTGCAGTTTAGTGAGTTACGCGATCTATAACACTGAAAAAAACCAAATATGGACAAGAAAGCCAATATAAAACTCAATCAAAGCCCTTGGTCAAAATTCTAAGGTAACAAAGTCGATGTAAGTCCATCACAGTTTTCAGCTGTCGATGGAAACAATCGCACCGCAGCTTCTATGCCTTATTCTGTATCAACTGTAGTTGCACCCATCCACTTTTTTTCGCATGTCTTATTACGCCAGTACTTTCCGTTCTTCCAGCTCCAACACCTTCGTTAGTAACTGTTTCAAATGAATTATAGTTGATCTATTCTTAAAAACGTATATCGCTAGTGATCGTCATTCAAGTTTTGTTAAACGATAGAAGGACTTTCAGGCTTACAATTAACTTGGTTACATAAGTCTATTCTTGAGCACTACTCCCGGAGATACATTGGGCTCACAATACAGCCTTAGGCTGTTGGATGCGGATGCGGAAGATGTGAAAATAAAAAAGGTAGCCTTATTAGCACTGCGCGCGATACAGCGTCAGTTTCCAGTTTGTCATCTATAGGAAAAAGCGAAAAAAAATACGGAAAGTTAGTTTGTTTGCGTTCGAGGTACCTGAAGTTACCACCTTCAATGACGATTACCTGAATACAAGCTAGTTCCGGAAAGCTCAATTAGCACTATTCTATATAATGTTACTTGGTCAGAACTGATGTGTCGTGTTAATTTCAGCGATAAAATTACGGCAGTTATCCTACAGATTATAGTGACTCGGTACGTTTGATTTCGCTTTACCGAAGGCAGTTACATCATCTACCATCAAGAAGATTTGTTTTTGTGTGAACGATGAAGGTTCGTTTGCGAAGCTGACAGATTCTTCCAGAGGAAGTAAAATTCAAAGACTGAGACTAAAGAGTTATTCACTGTGTGCCTGGTACGTGTGCTTCTGAAAGGACCTGACGCGTGCGAAAGAGAAGCTGGGCTCAGTGTGCCAAAGCAGATTATGACCCACTTGAGCCGGCGTATTCATGAGTTTAAATCACTGGTTTCTATCCTACAGAAAGGCTCATATATCAGCACAAAGTAGTTGAAATCGGCAAAGTTTCTATTCAGTGTGTCATTTATGATGGTTGCTAGTAATCCAGGAACCAAAAGAGTCATTGCAAGTTTAAAACTAGGTATGCTCACTTGAGATACTATTACACTTATTTAACTTTCCAGAAATCTCTCTGCCAGAAGTTGTCTCCTTTGGGGGTAAGGAAAAAAATTCGACTAAAAATGCTTGGTCTGGGAGACAAGTAGATTTGCATCACTCTCAATCCGCAACGACACTATTCAGGAATGCTTTCCAAAAGTGTCACTTGTGAAAACTTGGTTGATCAGTCCAACCATGTAAGAATCCTACAGTATTCTATAGTTCCATAAATCCGGAGCACATCACCTGGCCTGACTATCCTTCTTACATCTACATCGCTGACTGTCGGTTACGTGATGCGGTCACGAATACTTTTGTGATTGAATTAGACGAATAAATTAGACTATATTTATCATGTAATGACCTCAAGATGCCAGGACTAACCTGAGCTCTACAGCTTAGCTTCACGCGTTCTAAATCCTCACACACCTGGTTGGCGAATACGGTCAGTTTGTGTTTATGGGGAATCTTATCATGATCCGAAGGGTATTCACCAATCCCAAACGATTCCTCGAGGCCCGGATTATTCACATCATTTTAAGCGACCAAAATTAAGGGAAACAACGTACGTTTCAAAAGGGTTCGTCACGCAACCATTGACTTTATATTTGGGCCAAATTGTACCTTTTGGCATAAAAGCCTCGTCAAGTCAAGTGAGTAATTTGCTAAGTAGGCCGACCTTTGAGGCCACTGGAGAAACAATTGGCAGAATCTCTGCCGATTAGCAAACTAGATCAGTGGTGAATATCAGGTAAAAGGCCTTGTCGGTTAGTTTAGCTGCCTAACTGCAGTCTGATGTGTCGGGATAGCCTCATATCATTTTGACCGGGTTCGGTTCCTAATGTTCCGGTTCCAGGTGCTCAAAATGATGATTCCTCCTGTGTGCCATGAGTAAATTTTGCTGGCCTGTGTGAGTTTGATCGCAACCGCAATTCCCACCCCGAAACCTCAATGCTATATATATATATATACATATATATCTTGGGTTATATATCTTGAGTTCCGTGTCTAGTGCATGTCCCAGCACTACTATCCTTCAATAAGCCCCGATGCTCATCTGCGTTTCTCTTGTGTTCACTGATTCCGGTGTAAAGTTTTTTAGCCTTCACTCCTATACAGATCCTAAAGCAGTCGTTGCATTAAGTTTGGAGATGCAGTCCCTGGTTTTATTCACCAGTAGGCTATTCTTCTTCTCACCTCATGTTATTCAGCAGGATTCTCGGCATCCACTATGTTTGTTGAAATATAAGCTACTTATATCACTCAGTAACCAAGATGTGCGACTTGGTACAAATCCGTTCGATCAGACGAAGGGCTGGGCAATGTAGGAAACTTGACACTACAGTTCACAATCAGGTAAATATACATAGGATTATGCGAACCTCTATCCGAAATGCATCAAAGAGTTGGCGCAGTATTAACAATTGGTCCAAATTGCTGATCAGATGCCTGTTGATCTGTTCGCCGAGTTCGGTAATTGACTTGCAAGCGTTTCCTCTCCATACGAGGAGACATCATCGGTGCGCATGTGGGTGGGTGGTTGGTCCACTTCCATGAACCCAAAAACTGTGGTGAAAACAGCCACTCATCTGCGGTCATTTGGTGATAAGGGGGCACTCAGCTGTGTTTAAGCTGAATGTCGCTTTCACGACATTAGAAAAAAACGGTGTCATGTCAAGCTTAGGCATGCCGTTTATATGCATTTCGGCCATTGACCACTGGCACTGACCATAACAAGCCCTCCAATGTCTCCTCGAACACCATCCCCAAGTTATCGGTGGGTAGAAATACGGCATTCTTCATAGGACCTGTCTAGCCTCAGGCCTGAAGGGTTGCGGTGGGAATTCCTAAACTGCAAATTTTTCTAGAGCGGAAAAAGCTCTTCTGCTTCGAGTGTATCAGTTAGCACCTTACAACTTATCGAGTGAAAATAGATGGTAAACCGGTCGCGGGGTGTCCAAGAATTTCCAGCAAACGTATAAGTATTGTGCTCCGTCTCGAACAGGCCATATTTGCTCATTTGGAGAAAAATATAGCTGCTCAAAAAGGTAATTTTTGGGTTTGGATTTGAGGATGAATTCACTTAGCCAGGTCATTACAACACCCATAGTTCTTGGTGAACTAATCTTCATTCCGACTGCTTCATCCAACATTTGTGCTAAACAGTCGTCATGAACTTATAAGTAGAATACAAAAGTCAAATATTTTCAAGTTACTTCTGTTATGCTAAACAAAGCCGTACAAGTCTGCCGATACAGGACTGGCACTTCGGTTTTGAAATACTGTTTTAGGTACCCTGAGAGGATATGTTTTTAAAACACAAGTTATCGAACAAACAACTATACCATCAGGGAAAGTTTGGATTGTAACGTGACTGTAGGCGGTGGCGTGACGTTAGGCAAAGACTGAGCAGCTAGTTACATTGTAGGGGTCTTTGGACAGAGTTCCCTATAAGGTCTTACGAATATTATGATGCATTATCATCATGCAAATCTCGTACAATAAAAACCAGCCCTGAATACGCGGAACTCTCTTTTTCATTCTTTATTCATATGGTTTTACTCGTCGTTGCCACGCTGGTTCTGCACTCGACTGACAAAGCTAATGATACCCTTGGTGTCTGCCGAGAGTTAGACAAGCAAGCATAGAATAACAACCCACAATTTGTCTGCTGACTACAGATATGTGTCCAAAAATCACGTGATCACAGCTCACTATCGAGCTCACAGTATCGGATAAGTGCAATCATTCTGTGTGTGCAGATGTCTTAAATAAGAACGGTAGTAAACAAACAAGAAAATGAGAAGATGGACGCGTTGATTAGAGAGATGCAGCAGGAATGTGTAAAAAAACATCATCTACGTCAATACAAACACGATAATAAGATCGCACCGTCTACCGTAAATTGTGAGTTACTCAAAATCGAAACGACCGATGTGAAATCAACTCAAGGTCAACAGCTTAAAGATAGGCAAACAAGTAAATAGTCAAAGCACTGTGATCCTAGCATCAATGGGACAAGGCACTGACAGTAAAAAGTTTGCTAAACGCATTCATCTCGTACAGTTCCGCCGCAAGACGGATAAAATTGCAGGTGTCACATGATACAATACAGCTTACGACATTTATATGGTTCTACAATAACGTAACTGATCAATAAAACCAAGGCGATATCAGAACATTCCTGATTTTTCACCCGTTTACGCTTGAGTGATATGACTGGTTGGCCCGATGGCCCGCACGACGACCCAACAACTGTCCCGGTTTAACCGATCGATTAGCCGGCTTTTCAGGACTTCCCAGTCAAGTAGCACCACACACGCTTGAAAGCTGCTGAACACTATTTGGATTAGTTTAAGATGGTTGCGGCATTTGTAGAAATGACGCTCACATCACTGTCGTTTGAAAAGTCGTCCGGTGTCTTGGAACAGTCACCCTAGTGAATGGTTGTTGCTGGTGGTAACGGGCTGTACAGTTCACGTTCACGTGCTACAAGTTGCTTTCCACGACTCGCTGTTCTGTCAGGTCTGTGGAGAGAAATAAACTATTTGCTAGTCATTACAGTGTGGTGAAGTTATCACATCAGTAATCTGTTCGGAAAGAGTGCCACTCATTTTCGAGTTCATTGAATTTGGTTAGGTAGTATAACAATACAATCACGAGAAATAATGCTTAACTTTGAGTCTTTATTTCAGAAATTTTTTCACTAAGAGCTGAAAAACTAGAAGGTTTGTGGTCACAGTCTGAAGATTCTAACATTCGGAGTCTTTGAATATAGCACCAGAAGACTCAAGGGCTGTGAACGCCTTAAAAAGTGAAAATAGTATTTTGAAAAGGAGGCTGATAGAGGTAGTTAGTATGATTGAGTGATTGTCTGCTGGTCGGATAACACCTAGCTGATGGACCTTACTGACAGATTAACACTGAGAGAATCAATCTGATGGCTAGTGGTTGTGATGTGAGTAACCATCTGAGTAGAACTGAGTGATGTCGACTGCATCCTAAAAGTTCATTCTACCAGCTATTCTGCGGGTTTCCAAGACCCTACAAGGAGAATTTCTTCATATAACCCCTAGACTACTGTTGGTAGTGTGGGATTTGGGAAGTTTTCATGTTGAATTCGTCCTGTAATCGAAGCTAGTCTATGCCCAAATGCCAAGGTACACAATGCGCCTCCTAGTGGACGTTCTGTATTCCGTGAGCTCGCTGGATTCGCGGGTTGTAATCCTAAACCCTCCGCTGGCTAATGGTACATGTATATTAAGCTTTCATCATGGCTACATATTTGTGTGTTTCTATACTAACTGGTTACATACTGGTGCGTCAAAAGTGGTTTCTTTAGAAATAGCCAAGGGGTTGTTGTGGACAGACAAAGCGTTGCCAGAACTGAAACAAATTGCAGTAGATAAAAGGTGAAAGTGTAAAAACGTACATGAACATCAGTTACTTGGTTTAGTATTCAGCAATTTGGACTGACGTTCTGAGACGCTGTGACATACAAGTTCGGTATAAAACTAAGATTGCCACGTACGAGTGGCCAACAGACAGTGCTATAATTCTGAACTACTCATAGGCCCATCCTAGGACTTTATTTACCAGTGCACAGAATAAGTTGACGGAACAGACCAGAAATATACTTTTAGCTAATGGATGCCCAGTTGGTCCAGTTGGGCTACGCTTACGAACAGTATTGATACCTATGACGAGACTCAACAGGAAGCGGGGCTGCTGGCCCATGCAAAGCAGGGATATCTAAGATAGCAAACTTTGTGCGCTGCATTGACTCACTCGAAGGACCGCCGCACCGTTGTTTGAACAAGGGACTATGCTCACAAAATCAAATGCAGTGACGGTGCTAAAACAGATAACTAGAGGACTTGTACCAGAACTGGAGGAGTGAAGAAAAGAATAAAAAATCACCGAGAAGCGTAGATGAATATCGAGCGCTGTCCAAAGACTCAGCATTGGTGTCGCATCAGCCTAACAAGTGAGAAGTTGTGGACTCAAAACGTCTTGAAGTTGTGAGGTAGGAACTAGGATTCACTCAACGACGTCAGGTGGCCAAGATGGTATAAATTAAACAATGTGCGTGTGGATACCATGTTCAGATAAATCGTGTTGACGAGCAGCGAGATGCATTTGAAGTGAAGAAAAGTTTTGAAAAAAGAGATTCGTATCCAAAGGACAAAGTTCAAAATGAACAAAATCCACGTAAATTTTCCACCCCATAGCTTAGCTGTCTCACCAGCTACCAACTCACAGACTGGCTGAAATTTCTACACCACATTACGCAAGTATAAGGAACCGGAAGAAGATTTCACAATAAACCCAAATATATGAAAACTTTTTAATACCCAGCCTATCGACCGTAGGATTTAGACACCTTCGATAATGTTTTTGTTTCCTACATGAAAAGAGCTCTCCCCTAAACCTCGGCTTTTTCAGTAATTCACTCCAACTGGCAGTGTTTATATTGGAAGCAAAAAGCTGCGGAGAAATAATTCTTCCAATTGCGGAAATATACGCGTTTGCAAATCGAATTAACATTTACAAGAGGCTCAACTTAATCATAGCTGGCCCTCTCTTTTATGGTGCACATGTTTACCTGCACATATACGTGTGTCGGTCGATGCGATAGTATAAATATCTTGACAGAACGCACTATTTATGAGGTTGCTGAAGACTCTGCGACAGCCCACGACTAGTATTCCTTTGGGACTTCCCAGGCGGGCGCAGTCTCTGAGTTTCTGCCAAACTTTTGTTCTACTCGAACCCCAAATGGTATGCGATTCATCATAAACGAGATACTTTGTTGGTTATCATTTGAGACTCCTATAAAAGCTGTCTTCATTTGCAACTGACTTTATTTTGCCAGTTGAGTACAATTTGATGTCCAAATGGAACATGAGCTTGACGGGAATTTGACGACTGAGCTTACTTGAGGAGCCTCAATAATTGGGAAACCTGTACTGGGCTGTCGAAGGGTTTTCAGCAACCCTATGAATAATATGTTTTATCGGTAGATCTTGTGATTTTTTGTCAAAGGGTATTCTAACCAATCGACCACCATATTCATTGTGAATCGACCGCAAGGTGCATTTTCCAAACTAGCTATTGGTCTATTTTTTACTGGTCCAAAGTTCTCGCAACCGATTTACAGAAACCAAACGGAAGATACTCAAGAGAGAAGAATGTCATTCCGTAGTTGTACTTTCTAAGAACTAGACAATTCTTTATTAAACCAAGTTAACGGCTGACCAGACATCAGGCTACAATGAATAACGGCCTGATGGTTCTTCAGTAGTAACACAGTAACCGCTGCGTGGGACAAATGGTACATTCTTAGTAAGTAAACATGCTTCATTATGTAGGTTCTAACGGAAAAAATCTAGCCTCCAGACAGATCCTTGTATTCAAAATAAAAATGCTATGGATGTCGCTGCGTTTTTACTCACCCTCGCCTGGTTTGAAAGAATTTTACGACACGGACAGAGAATACTTTACAGTTCATCAAGTCCAAAAAAGGAAGCCCACTACAGTAAGGTTGTGTTGGTTGGTCATATTGGAGCAAGAGTGAGAAATCGTTCTGATGCAAGTCATTCTCTGTCTAAAAAGGCCGTTTGGCATGTCTCTCTTCTGTCCGAGACCATAAGGATCTTTGCTTTAATGCTTTTTTCTGGTAGTTCCGTAGCCTTTGAACGTCATATTTTAATCAGCTTATTCACGTTACCTAGAATCTGAACAAAGAATCTGTTGTCACTCTAGATCATAGGTTGAACTATTAGAGGGATCTACTTGTGGAGCACGCACAATTGATTGGGTAATAGACTTGCTCATAATCACGCATTTTCTTTAACCTGTACAGTCGGGCATAAAATGTACTGCATGTCTCAGCTGCCTGAACGAATTTCAGTGAACATTTGCGAGAAGTTTACCAAAGGGAATATCAAATCAACCGTATGGTTGTACTTTGAACTAACCATGGGAATCTTGTTTCTTCAATGCAAGTCCAACTCCCTACTATGGTGTGTTAGCTTAGGTCTTCGTGGTACTTTGAAGGCGAGTTCATTGTTTCCGAAGTGGAACGGCAAAAAGACATGGAAAACCGTCTTGAATTAGTCTCGAATTCAGATGCCTTCCCTAGCACGGTTATCACTCAATAACGTGGAGAATGACCTCTACCACTTCAGCTTTAAATCTAAGCTTTACTTCATTCAGCCGAAATTAGTTTCAGATCGAAAGACCAAACCCCAACTAGTCCGTTCATCCGGTACTTCATTTAAGTTGCTGAGGAAATTTTACCGCACTCAGGCATTACATTAGTTCTTCGAAGACTCTGTCCTCTTTTGAGAAGCCAGTACGCAGGGGTCCGTATTCCCGGTCATATTTCTATAGGACTGTTTGTTTCTGGGTAAAAATTTTCTTTAAAATAGTCTGTGAAGTTAATAGACGGAGATGTTTTGGCAATTACTATACCAGTTAGTGAAAACTTTGGTAAGCCACATAGCCCTAAAAGGTCACGTGAAATCAGTTGTGAAATTCAGATAGACGCAGTAACAACTTCCTGTCAGTCCCAAACCTGGTCAGATGAGCAGAACATTGACCACAAGTGTGCATGTTTTTCTGGTAATGCAACACAAGACGTCAGACTGCCCCGGTTCTTTCCTTTCTTTGACCCATGGACGAACATTCGAGACGTTGAATGACCAGTGACACAAAGAGTATGTGACGATTGCTCAAAATGTGTTATCTGCAGATTTTAAAAAATGGTTTTACACTACTTATATCCCACGAGGGAAAATGTATCAAATATCTTTGCAACGGAATCTCCTGACATCTTCTGTGTTGCACATCATATGAAGAAGTTTCAATGCGTTGTCGAATAAGAGAAACTCAGTCCCGTGTCCATATCTGGGGGCCCAAAAATATATTTCACCCACAAATGATCTTGCACCACTCAGCAGTTTTGGTGAAAAATGCGTTAGATGCCAGTGAGGAGCTGTTCCACTCAAAGCAGATTTCCAGAACGATTTTGTTCTGTGTAAGTGCGACTTAACTCTAAGAACAGTATTTCTCGATATGTCTGCAGAAATTATGTCGCAAAGTGTTTTGGACCTATATCTTTAGAAATACTTGAATCTAAAATGGAAAGAAGACTCCAGCTACAACTATTTAGGATGAATGCGCAGGATTTTGGAGGATATCGATTTTCGTTGGAATCGGTTTAAGATTGTGCTATCGGCTAGGCTAAGACAAATCTGGGAGTTAACAACGAGTTTGCTAGCACGAACTTGATCAACCGTCATTAAGTAGTTTGCAAAAAAATGTGGGTGAAACACGGTTTATATCATAATGGAAAGTAGGTCATTTTCATCAACCGTAGATTTGTGGACTATGCATGAAACTTGAAATAATAACGTGATGCATCGATCATTCTGCCATATTCATCTGACGTAAACAGGAGTCTTTTGTTTTTTGTGATCAGAGTTAGCAGCTTTCCCGCATAGATAAGCTACTGAACAAAGTCTACGCAGGTGACACTTTTAAGGTTGACAAAAATGTGTCTGTATGTTATCTTTGTATTTCGTTGGCGATGCGGGCCTACAGCCCACTCAAGCAAAACACTTTTGGTTATAACAGTTCATCTGTCCTCACACACAACTGTCCGCATTAAAACAGTGCAATATTAGGAGCGATGAGTCTGAACAGTGATATTTACGTCATTCTACGACAACCATCATACAGAACAAACACACTAGCGGTTATTTTGCTCTGAAATTGAGTGTCATGCGGTCGCAAGAGCACCGATTGCGTGCACTGCATCATATTACTCTTTAGCTTCCCGGGTTCACATAAATTTTCTGAAGGTCCTTGCTGGTACATATGAGCGAAACGCTTGTGGTTCCGTTTTAACCTGCAGTGGCACAGCATACTGTGACTGCCTTCAACTGTAGGAACTTCGGGCATGATTGTCAACTGTCATATGTCTGTTTACCAAAGCAAAACTTGCATACAACCTCTCTCCTGGCTCAGAATGTAGAATGTCATCGTAGTTTGTTGGAGGTTATGAATGGCTGATTCTGTAATCGGGTTTGCCCGTCGCCAGTTTTTGGATCACTAGATGCCTTCACTTATACACTCATTTGATTTGGCATACACCGACGATTTTCTCGGATCCAAATACAATAGTCCATGAAACTCCTTGGCCTGAGAGAGATAGAGATTGATGGGTGGGCACGTGGAGGCTTGCGAAAGGCAAGTATTCGGCTTGAACGTGATGATAAAGATAAGTACTGGCACCAGCTATTTGTTTATCGTCGAGGTCCCGAGATCGTGCTGGGTTCCAGCACAATGGTCCGAGTTTATCCACAACCCATTAGCATGGTGTGATGTATAAAAAATAAAGGTTCGTTTGGTTGTTATAAGGGACGGGGGATTTGGTCGATTCCACCGAACAGGGATCTCCCACCCCCAAGGGACCACTTTGACCCGGCCCCCTGGTGGTTCATACTGGGGGACCACTGCATCGCATTTTGGATCAACTGATGATTGATCACGGCAACAAGTTCTGGTGCGACAATACGACACTATCAGCCTGAGACAAGGTTGGGCATTGGGAAGCGTAATCAGTCCGTTTTCAGAATTCGATGTCAAACAACAACATTGCATTAGGAACATGAATTTACTCACTAACTTGTTCATCACTCGGAATGAAAAACGAGGGTATATTAGGTAAACAAACTTCACCACTGAATGAGTGTTTCCCCTTCTTACAGGCTTTTTTAACATCTCCTATCCGATTCATTGAGGTATCTTCTATTCATACGGGAACGATAAACTTCTGAGGAGTTCGAATGTTCTTAAACGATGGGTGTCCCTAGTGAGGGTCCCACACCGAGGGTGTTGAGCGATGGGTGCCCCTAGTGAGGGTCCCACACCGAGGGTGTTTAATATACGCAAAACCACTAGAAATTTCGTTTGCTTCATATATAATCATTACTCTCGACAAATTTGTTTCAAGTGTTTATGGGCAAAGTTGAATCATACCGCGCAGAAGGAGACAAGACTCGATTTGAAATACGCATCAGAGAAACCTGGCGAGTCGACGGAGCTGCAGCACATCTGTTACCGAAGAAGGCCTCACACAGTTTACCGCCTTTCCCCGTGTGGATACAAAGCCAGTTGATTGGCGGCGACAACCGGAACCCAGCCATCCGATGCCTTTGTCCTGAATTAAAAACAGGCGAATCCTATCTTTTCTTTACACAGCCGTATCAGGTAGGTTTATGTGAGCCGCTTTCTGTCAAAATAATTCTTATCGAAAAAGCATGACTCTTATAGTATGTATTTTGTATACACATCACTGCTAGAAATCGCCAGTGCAATTCAGTCATAATGTTTCACATCCTCTGTGTTTGAATGAGTATTAAATCATGTGGAATGTGTTTCCCTTGACCGCCGGTAAAATACTGGAATTCGGCTCAATTATTGGAACATCTGAGTATGCAAACTAGAAGGTTCTTAGTAGAAAAGATACGGCTGTCCACCGAGTAAACAACTCGGGACAATCACAGTATAAATGGTTTATTATCAGGACCATGCCAAAAGACTAACATGTCCAAACTCCTAACGTCCGTCGTCATGTTGCAGAGAATTTCAGGTCAGAGTTTCAGTCACATACGCGACCACTATGGACGTCCGGTCTGTCCAGTGGGATAGTCGTTTTTGAGGGACAATGATGCGAACCAGATCGTTGCTGACATTAACCAATAATAAAAACGCTTCATGAGGGATAACGCCTCCTCAGAGGGGTTTCCTATGTGGGACGCTATGTATAGTAGAGACCAGCCCAACGCTAAGATAAGCTAAATACTCCAAAGTAGCTAATAAGAAACTGACTCCGAATGAGCGGAGAACAATGACCAGCGTAAATATCAGATGACCAGCAGAATACTGAAATATCAAATCAACTGAGGGCTCAGCCGTGAGTTACCGGTGAGCTAGCTATCAATTCATTTTGGTGTGCAAAAAACAGAGGTAAAACTTGGTGGGGGTACAGTCATTGCTCCCGGGCTATGACAATCAAAATAACCTCTCAGTATTATGCGACTACTGAGTAAAGCATATGTTCACTTTGACATTATCAGACAGCGAAAAGGTTCCACCATACGGGGCTAAGGCGGCAGATGCAGTTACATAATGCTCAACACAATGCAAGTGAAATTCAGGGCCAAACAAGTATCTATGGCGTGTGGAGATCATACACATGGTTGATGGAACAACTCGAGTACTGATGACTGAAGTCATTCATAATGGCGGGAGAGAGATTTTCTGTGAGATATTAATATTTGTTATAAAAATTTTCAACTTGCCTTACTTCATTTCGTGAAATTTTACGAAAAAATGTTTTTCGGTCACTAACGAACGATGCAGAAAAAAACATACGTCTCAAAGGTGCCCCAAGCATATTCCTCAACTGTTTTCCGAAGTATCTGTAACCTTAATTTATTCGAAACAGTTGGTCCGGGTCATCCGGACATGAATAAATTTACCGTGTATCGATTAGTTACAAGAAACTGAAGCTCCGCTTTGACGTAACATGTGATTCTGCATACCATGGTTTGGTTCCGTCTTGGAAAACGGGAGTAAACGGACCAAATAAACACTAAAACACTGCTGAAATTTCCGATCCCTCGGAAGTCATGATCTGAAGTACACAAAACAAATGAATGATACCTTAGGAAACAAGCAGTTTACTTCGAATGATGTTTGCCTTGTTTGGATAAGCTAGTGAAAACTGATGCAGTGTGAAAACAGGAATATACGGGACTGGTGGGGAAACAATCCATAAACGAATCAATACATAGCTAGTGTGTGCAATCGCATCGGGTGCTGAACGTGCCCGTTTTCGGCTGTAGTCCATGCCGCCATACGCACAAAACAACATGACGCAGATTCATGCACCTCAGGAATGAACCCGTCCTAGCGGAAGCAGTAGTCCATGGTTAGGCCTCCGTGAGCACCTGAATGGGACATCATTTAGTGAGAAAACTAACACTGATTTCTCAAATGCGACGGCGGATAAAAGCAGATATTTACGACGGTACTATGGGACACGGAATTTCCTGTTAGCATTTCTTTACCTTTGCCAACGGACGACAAACCAGTGCTGGAGTGGCCCATCCATGTTCAGAACTGAAATTGAATTTCAGCATTCCTCTTTGTTCAGGAGGTTAAGAAAATCTGGCGACAGAAAATCTTTCCGTAGTCTGTACGAAAACTGTCCAGGCGAAAACCAGCTGAACGTCATTTCTTCCGTTTGTTACCATCCGATACTTTGTTGTCTTTATGTATTCTTGCATCTCTGTACTCAATCAGTCTGATATTAACACATATGATTTCCATTCATGCAGACCGGGCGATATACTGAAAGACAACAATAAGTAAGGATCTCACTCGGATCCGTCCAACATTCAGCTTATTATCTGTGACGAAAGAAACAAAGCATAATTCTATACTTTTTAAAACGTTTCCTTGCAGATTCCACACGGGAATCGAATGGAACTGATGTTGGATCCTAGCAGTATTATCATTCCATGGCGCGAATCTTGGCGCCGACGACTGAACAAGTTTGTGCGAAGGGCTGCCAAAAACCGATGTAACTTGAATGTGAATAGGGTCAATACTGGGGACTCGATGCAGTCCAAACGGGCTCAAAAACTACAACCATCCGATGGATATCTCGTCAACCAACTGGCCAATGACAGTCCGTTGAGATTCGCGCAAACAGCCGGTCGATTGTACAAGCAACAATATGCGAATAGAGGCCCACAAGGTTCGGATCCCCATACGGTCTACCAAATGGATTCAGACCGTGGACTCTCCAGAACGTCTGCAACCGGGAAAAGTCAAACTCAATTTACGTACTATCACCCATACGCCAGATATCCTCATAAAACTATCTAGACTGTGGGACAAAACCTCCAGTTTGTACGTTGTTTCCGGTAAGATTCGAAGTCATCCGTCGGATGCAATATACCACCCAGCGACTCACCTTGCCATCACTCAACCGGCCCACGTACTAACATTGGCACACTGTTTTTGTCGTTTTGCATTGCACAAGAAACAGACCAACAGTTTTCAAGTACGCCCAATGCAACAGGAAACAAGTATTACACCCCTGTTTCTTCTCACATATATACTCAGCAAGCCTTATATCTAGTCAAGGAAACATAAGCATAGTCTTAAGTTGATCTTAGTATGGAGTTTTTTGTTTTCAATCCCCGTTCTCCAATTGTTGCCATCGTTGCTACTGCCCCACAACCATGGATCATTGTTTTATTCGACCTGTTTCCTCCTCATCACTAAAATGCCTAACTCACACCGCAACATTATTGTATTCCACAAACTGATACCACCGTTTGTGTTGTCAATGTTGTACGCACGAATGTAAACACACCTAAAATTCTACTAACTCCGCATGTGATTCAACAAGTCTCGGAAACTCCATCATGTTTAAAAGACACGCTTAGTACACGGACAGTGAAGAACCATCTTTTAAATCCGTTAACCATGGAAGTTGTCGGTCAGACACATGCCTTATCCCAAAAGTGGATATAAGAGTATTCAAAGTCACCTAAGGGCCCTTGAAACCTTTTCACACTGAATCACGCTGGGCGGGAAGACAAGTTGAAATCACATACACTAAAAACGACGTCTGTTTTTAAAGTGGGCAAGTATTCAACATCTATCTCAGTTCACCTGTCATAGCCATTTTAACGGTCAAAATACAGTAATATAAAAACCCTGTTTGGCCTGGAACTCTCCTCGATCGGTATTGCAGCTTCTAATGCGGAAAATTTATCGTTTGTTGTTTTCCCGATAGTCTGCATCCCGTTCGCCTTCCCGATGTAGATTATGCATGCCACTAGGCGTGACTGCATTGATCATCAGCTATCGAGTCCGGTAATCAAAAAGTTCCCTTTCAAACAACCACTGCAGTAAGGCAGTTAAATTCATCTGTAGGAAGTGGTACGCATGTGACAAATACAGGTAACGTGGACTGGCATCCGCTACGCCAGTCTAAACTGCGCTCTCACATTGACGGTGTTGAACATACCAATACCCCTCGTGCAAAGTAACACCTGAGAGTTAATGTTGTTGCTGAGGCATCTAAAAACATGTAGATTTGAAAACAACCCCCGCTTATCGTGCCTCCATTTCATCCCCAAAACAGTTGTGAGCAACTCTTTTAGCGTCTTCCTTAACGTTAAAGTGACACGTGGAGCGTGACGGACAACTAAATGGATGTGAGGTGTGACTAACGTTGGACAGCTGTTCCTTAAATCAGCGATGCTTCATGGTCGATTAGGGTGAGGGAATGAAGTTAGCTAGCACTTTGGATAATATGGTCTCGAGGGGTCCTTACGAGTTGTCCGCTTTTTGAACAGATCGGAAACTTGCACAAAACTGACCATATTCTCGTTGAACTGCACTGTTTACGGAATTTTTTTTAGGAACATCAGCCCGTTCGATGTCACAAGAAAACATGCCTTCTAATGTAGGGCATAAAACAAACTATACTGAACTTGCCAAGCACAGGTTTTGTCCGGGGAAAACTTGGTCGGCACAATCGAACGCGCTGGTGCTATCGGTGAAGCATCCACTGAATACCGGCTCGTTTAAAAAACAGGGTACTCAACCAGCTGCTCGTGATCGCCTGCTAAAAATTTTTCCGGCGGGTGAGCTAGCGACTCGCAATCCTCGTGAACCACACTCAACACGTAATCAAGAGGCAACGTGAAAGACCATATTTTGTTGATGTAATAAGACCTGGAAATTTTAATCGAGTAAAGTCAATCTGTGTCGAAAAGAAGTGTACAGCTGTTCCATCCTAATCACCAGAAGTCTCACGAAACTCCAGAACATCGAAGCCGCGACTCGTCTGCTAGCAGCTGCGCATTAAACCGTTCGAACACGGGTGGTTGACCGGTGTGATTAACTTGTGGTTAGACAGGACATACCGTCAGTCATCCTTAAATCACGGAATTCACATCACGTGGTCACGTGTTGGCAAACCAGTCAACACGTGATGTAAAAATGCGTGACTGAAGGATGACTCATGCTATATCATGTTAAAGGTATCGATGTGCTATCTATTCTGCACGCCAGCGGTCACGAAAGGTAGAGAGGAAGCTTCTCAAACTTCCGTGTTTTATTGTGGATAATCTTTGGCGATTGACTAGAAAAGTCAAACTCGTGAGTGCGTAATTTAGGTGAACAGGTAGTCCGGATGAGTTATAAGAAACGAATAAAGAGATGCACCTAGCCGCTAGACCGTTTGGACTCAGCCATCGTCATCATCATCGACAGCATGACATCAGTGTTCAACACCGATGCTTCGCTGCCGTACAGCCAATATTTTTGGCAAGCAACCTGATTACAAAACTAGATGCAACTCAACTTGCATCTGGCCACACCGGTCGTTGGTACGCAGAATTTTCCTAGCTATATACTTTCACGCAAAATGTCACCGATACAGAGACTCCAGGGACAGTGATCCACAAACCGCTGTATTCTGAAGCATTCAAACATATCATTTGACGCTCCATTTTACTCTCATCTCATCTGAGAGGACGCATCGATACGACAAGAGAAGTGCACTCAAAACGCACATCCGAATTCCTTGTAACAATAGACCTGGACCTAAATGTGGTGTAGGCAATCTAGCAAGCCAACTGTACACAAAATTCCTCTGTGGAAATTCAGCGTCATCATGATCATTAGCATCAGTTGCGCACAGCGGCTGACCGACGACCTGGGAACTAGAAATAGCTACGCATTGAAGACGGTAGCTGACGTCGTTCGATGCGTGAATCTGAGTCGGCAGTAGACTTTTCATTGGGGAAGTCAGGTGGAGCTGTGCAATGAAAGCAACAGCTTAGGTGCCACAAATACCCGGCTAGTACGGCGAGGGTTTTCGCCTACTAGAGGAAGGACATAATTGTTGAAGTACCCCATTCTGCGAACGCTAATTCACTCTGTACAGCACCAATGAGGACTGAATGAAACTGTCTGGCTTTAATTAATAAACTTCGAAAATTATCTCCTTTTGATGGACACCTAAGTTTTGCATCCCAATCGGCTGAATGCACTGCATAATTTATAACTGGGGATCAGATCGACTATTTTTCAAGGTTCTCCAAAAAATCTTTCCGATCTGCATCGTTCTGAGTGACTCACTGAACCGTCTACTTCACTTATCGTTTTACTGAACATTGCTTACCTTTGATCAGTCAATCGTATTAATTAATATAAGGCACGGCTGTTTCCGTTGGCAAAGGCTCTCTCAATCTCTTCAACTTTCCATGTCCACCAGAGTTCTAGACTCTTCACTAGTTTGCGTTTGAGATCGGCGTGCACCGTCGTACTCCTTGCTTGCTTGTATACATTTCCTGCATCAACCAGGGATAGCGATCCCGATGATTTTATCGGGTAAGTTGGATACACAGATCTGAATGCCGCCAGAGTGGCTTCTTTTAAATGTTACCATGGTTTATCGTAACCAGCACTGCGGAAGGCAGTTGAGCTAGTTCAGATCGACGCTGACGAACTACGGTAGTACATCGGAGATGATTGGCTGACAGACTTTTGGCTGACTTGCGAGGACCTGAGAAAAAACGAGCTGTCATGGATGCTCGCACTATTGTGAGCTTGGAATCAAGTTGTGCTCCAGGAGCGGCAGTCTTGAATTGTGGATGAGAGCCACCTGATCCCATCGTGCCGCCTAAAAAACAGTTGGTGGTCAGCGCACAATTGGATAAGTCGCTCTTCGTTTTCTACGCTGTGACTGCTGACTCTGATTCAGCTACCCTGATTATTTCAAAAGGTTCAAACCACCGAAATGAGAATTCGCATCACCCGGAAAGATCACAAGATCGGTGTTTCTTGCTTGACGAATCAGTTCGGATAAATCTCGGTAGATGTCCTTTTCAGCGTCAGAACTGCCATTTGTTAGGACATACGCTGACACTAAAAACATGCTGTGAGGGCAAACGATACTTCTAGATCGCCCAGACCAAAGGAGTTTGGTTGAAGCCTTTGACGCACAATTCCGACCAAGGCGGCGGGAGGAGGTTTGTTCGGGATCCTGCCCCCAGCCTCTGATCCGGCTCGTAGCCAATGGCTCCATTGTCCAATCCGCTCCGTCGCAGGCCTAGCCCGAGGGTGCAGAGAATAACGCGCATACGTCTCACTCCTGAGGTTATTGCTCTTTGACCGTATTCGACAATTCGCTGGCGGTTATGGTCAAATGTTGTGCGGGTTTAAGGGCTAGCCTTTTCTAGCCCATCCATCCTCACTTAAGCACCACTGCTTCCTTAAATGTGGACATGTAAGCACCGTAGTCTTCACATTCGTAAGGCAATGAGTTTACATCTAGACCGCCCGTATACCATTACTTATAATACGGTCCCGTTGCTGTTCGTCTAACTGCTCCGTTTTGGCGTCCCTGGCACAGATGCACCTCGTGAAACGACGTTCTAGGCAACCTACTCTGCTGAGTCAGGCCCAACCATCACGTCAAGGCAGCAGGTTGTGTTCAGGAACTGTCCACCACATGTGCTAGCCTGCGAGTGCCACCTAATCACCACGTAAACGGTGTAGAAATGTGTCGAAAAATTAATAGCTCAGTCACGTTTTGGTTGTTGATCAGTGGGCTGTCGGTCTGTTAGCCGAACTTCGTAATTTCATCATCAACTTGGGAAACATCATCAGTGCATGGTTCGGTGGTGGGGAAGCGCTTGCAAGCCAAATCTGAAGCTCGGCTTACCAAGAATCAGCGACCTGAGAAAAAATCAGTGACTTTGGATCTTACCGATGATGCAGCTCATTATTTTGCATCGAACGTCGGAAGTTTAGCTGATTGGGATGAGATGAATGCAAAAAAAGATGGCCTATAACTGTGACTCGACGACGAAGTATGTGGTCGTTTCGTAGAAAGTTTGGCCAGACCAGATTTGTCGCCATTGTTTGTGTTCAACAGCGGACCTAGGGAGTACATTTATGCGCCCTGTGCCAGTGAATTTGATTCACGCTAATTATTTGATGTAGGTGAGCAACTAAATTGGTCGTGAATTGTACAGGGTGGAAGGCTCTTGGTCTGGATCTCTGCAGAGATTCGTGGGATGCTCACTGCTGATCATTCCGTACAAGGACCAAACAGAGTGAAATCCAGAATAGTTACTCCCGAAACAATTCTTGGCCAATCACATATAATTGTGTTAGCTAAGTGAATCAGCAACCGGTTACAACAAAGAACCATTTTGACGCCACACAGAGACTTATCTTTCCTCACCAACCTGATTTGCATACCGACATAGGGCACCAGAGAACTTCCTGCTTCTCGCCTGTTTAACCTTGAAAAACAAGAGGACATTTTTTTCAGCCGTGATTTGAAGATACAAGCGACACCAAGCTTGAAGTAATTATGATCCTGCAATATGAGGCATTTAAGACTCGCTTGTGTGTAATCATGGATAGTGTAATTCGTTCAGCTGAAAAGGACTTTTGAGGTTTTCTCACAAGCACCCTAACGGGACAGAATGCAATCAACAAAGCAGAGGGGACAGGAGTTATTACGAGGGCCAGGCCCAAAGCCTTCATTGACGTTCAGCAGCTAACAAGACGATCACGCTAACTTTGAAGCTGAGTTCGTATAGAAGCTAATACAACTCCGATTTTCTGGACAACGCCCATAAAAACTGAACTATCAGGAAGCCATTGCAACCTGGTTGGGAGTCGTTGCGAAAAGTGTACCCAAAAAGGCTCATCATAGTCTCAAAAGTGTGAATGAATCATACGAGTATATTTGGTGTATGGATCTGCTGTTGCCAGACGTAGCTGATGCGGTTTTTTGACATGAGTGTGACGAACGCAAGCCACTGCAAACTAAACTATTGTGTTGAGCGGTCCTTTGAACATTATGAACAAGTTCTGGAGGGTGTGTGCAGTTGATTCCCACCAGAGGAGATCCGAACGTTGAAAACATACATTGCAGCAAACAAGCCAAAATCAGAGATAAGAAGTGAAACGGAACGAGATTGACCCGCCCCACGATACATGCGTGAAAACACGCACTTTGTGGAAGCAGATTTGACGTAAACGAAACTGAGACAAGTAGAGCCGGTAAGCAACATACAACAAAGCGCAGCATGCACAACGCCTACACAGATGAGGCAACATAAATTGATCGAAGTAGTAGTAAGGCAGCAGCGCAAGAGCCGAAATATAAGTAGATAGATGTACATACGCTCAAAGACCGATACGGACCACCGAGACATTGGATGTCAATGAGCAAGAAGAAGCAATGGATCAACAGGTAACGGGCTACGAAAGTAGTAGGGTAGCGGGAATAAAACGTGAAAGCCGAAGAGAAATGTTCGTTCGTGTAGGAAGTGGAAAAAAGTTGACCTAGAATTCTTCCGGTTCGTCCGCTTCTGGGGCAGCGAATCCGTCCTGTAGTACAGAAGCAATACAAAAGGAAGCCAAATTCAGTCTACGGAAACAGGATAACCAAAAATGGGAAAACGGTTCTTTGAACATTCAGGGTGACTGAGACGGCCACTCACTGAGTGAATAAACGGAATGGTTAATCGACAGGCAATAGCTGGGTGGGTAGATAGAAAGTGTTCGACAGGAGTCAACTACTATCAACAGAGAGCAATTCGGTACATCGGGAAACCGATTCAACCGATTGCCAGGTTCCATGTGGCCCCAATCGGATAAACTGAATCAGCGCTGAAAAGCGAAGCCTTGTATATATGCTGCATTCTTATTGGAATACTATCGCACAAGTCTCAGTGGATTCGAACTCACAACCTTCTGGATAGCAGGTTGAGCACGGTTGTATTCGGCTACCGATGGGTGGAAAGTAGAACAATGAACATACACTTGGGTAGGACATGGCATAACATACTCTTCAACCAGAGTGATCTAATGTTCACTGATCAACCATCCAGAAAAAGATTTATAAAACTTTTTGGGTGTTTCCCTTGCTTCGAAAATTAGTTATCACTTGTAGGTTGTTTGGACTTTCCCAGAACACTCATCCTATGATCCTGTTATCGAATATCGACCGTTTGTCATCGTTAGTTTCTTTAGGGCTCCACGTTTGTTGACGATGTGACTGTCTACCACCCCAGGTTCCATTTTTTCCAGAGCTCCAACCGTCCCCAAATTTCGAGTGGTTGGTGTAAAAACGACCAATATTGTGAGCTCTAATCTAGCCAAAATTCGCAACTGGACTATTACAAACACTACTAACATTCAAACCCAAATTTTTCGAAACCCTCCCTTACACCTTGCACATGCTTTTGAACCACCAGCTTTAACCGGCCTAGGTTGTATTCTCACTACTCCCACATTCACCGTGACAGGTCTGAACATTTTTCACAACTCATTTTGGTCAGCTTATATCAGACGGACTGCAGAAATCCTGTTGGTTTACTCTTCGCAACAGCAAGTACTTTACTCGTTCCAATACGTACCCCATAAATATTAGATAAGCCTTACCCAAGAACACTGCTAGTAATTTTGGGGTGGAGCTCCACCAACCGACCAAACAACCCTGGATTGTATCCAAGTTTAGGTTATTCACCTCAACATCACTCCACCTCGCTCATTCTTTTTGATGCAGCATCCCCCGTTCTATTTTATTATTATCAAGTGAATGTCCATCGTCAACTGTGTTCTTCCTTCTAAGTTGAAACTGCTTCACCTGGTTTTGTTCTTTAAGTCACCTCCATCAAGATACTGTACCCCGCTGTCGGACCGATAGTTATATACTTTTTTTCACCCTTTCTGTGCATTTACTGGGCAATAGAAGAAGCAATAAGAACACTAAATCCCCCGGAAAATACGCGAGATGTGCAGTGGAGATGCTTCCAAATTAGACTGAAACAGCTGTGGCGTACCTCCAGCATACTTGGATGGAATATAAATCTCCAAATCATATCGTAAAAAATTAACAGGTGAGATGGCTTCGAGAAACCGGTGACGATTGCAACTGTGCAAATCAGCTGACAAGCTACAGTTCAAACTGAGATCCATGCAACTATTAAATGTCACCTATCAACGATAAGTCTGCAGTTTGTATGCTTCCACTATAATTTACTATACTATACTATAAAATAAAATAAACTATCATAATACTACAATCTAGGATAGAAGTATAAATTGATGCAGTGATGAAAGGTTTTAAACCAATTTTGTTGTTGCATTGTTAACGGGTGCTTCTTTCAACAGGTCCACCATCGTCCCTTGACAGTTATGGCATTGAAGTCGTGAAAGCCATGGTATATGGCGCGCGACTGTCCCTGCTCGTTACTTTTCACCATTGCTGAACCCGATACCGTAGAATTTGGAGCTACTGTAGCGTCTTTCTGCTCCATAACTCTGTCTGTGGTTCCCGTCGATTGCCCGTCGACTGACCTTTGACACTTCAGATATCATGCGACTTTCAATTAAAAAATATAGCTAATCCTTCAGAAATTCCGAACATGTTACGAAATCGCCGTTGACTGGATTCATATAAATAGCTCTCTTAGGTGAAGTCCAATGTTACGTGATGCAGTAAGTGGAGTCGACTCGCTCAAATTACAATGCTAAGAAAAACGAGTACGGTATTACTCGTCTATTTGGAACCGGTGCGATGATCAAACTGCCATCAGTTTAAGTTGGCTTCAAGCAACAGAATCTGATCAGGTGAAAAACACTCGCTCAACAACATAGGGTTGCTACTGTGGCGTACACAGCTGCTGACATGGTACAATCTGACAAATCGTGAATACTCAGACACCTAAATAGCTATCGATCCACATATGTCCAGAACTGAAGCAGATATTAAAAAACATGAGGTCAATTTCAGAAAAAAACTCAACTAAAGTCATCCGTTCTTATCAGGTTTAGTTTAGTTGACCTACATATGTGCATATGTTTCATTCGACCCGCTCGATCTGAACCGTGACCTGAGTTTAGAGCCTCCTCCATGCCTAATGTACTATAATGACTTTGCTGCCTTGAGATACGATCCATCAAACAGCAGAGCAAGAAATGTTCCCACTAGCGTTACTAAAAGAGACAGCTGTGGGGTTGTGTTCCATTTTGACTAAGTTGGTTAAACAAATTCAAGAAAAAGTGTTTCGGAAAACTGGGGCAAAACAGTCATTCTACTCTTAGTGAAGAACGGTACCTGACGCAACTGGATAGGAATAAGCCTTCGCGTTGGTTTCAACAATACCATGACTTCTAGTACCAGCACCTGTGAGGCATCATGGAGTACTTCGACTGGGAAGGAGATATTTTGACTACACATTCTAGACTTCCAATGAGCTTTCGATTCCGTACATTGATTAGCTCCCCTCCATGCACTTGGCCGACAGAAATGTCCCAGAAGCTTCGAAATGTGTTGTTCTCTTTATTCTCATACTTCCGGTTGCGTTGAGGTTTATGACCCAAAAGTTTTAACACGACTAGTGAGGACTCCTTTCATTCTGAATTTCGTGCAGTTTTGTCACAGACACCATCACAAAGTGCATCCTCCAAGCGACTGTAAATCTAACTGTATATATCACATCGAGCGAAAGGCTAGTGAGCTTTGACTAAGCCGACGATATCGTTTTGTTATTCGACGATCAAGCCTTTCCATACGTCGCCTTACTAGAAATGTCCGAAGTAGTGGCGTCGTTTCTGTGCACGTTTTGCACCTTTCAGGATCAAACAGCCTTTGAAACTTCAGAATTAGAGGCTTGAGTTTGCTGGTTGGCTTGCAAAGCCTGGCCGCCGCATAGGCTGCTATGGTGCTGTATCGCTAGCAAAAGCACTAGTAATCTTCGCCCACTGGCGTCTTGGTCAGCATCAGACACAAATGCTGACTACAGAAGAACTATGAGAGCAGTTGTACTTTATAGCTCACTTTGTGATTCCTTCACTCCGAAGCCTCGACCATCTTAAGGTGTGTGACCACCGAAGGCTTCTACCACACCTGGCACTAGGTGACCGCACCATATCCTCAAGGAAGTAGTCCAGCATTGAGTTGGAATCATCAGAACAACAAATGAGGATTGCTACTCTAAAGTGGCTTGGGTACATAATACGTGAACCTATCGTTTGCCGAAGAAAGCCGTGTTTTCCAAACAAAAGCCTTGTTGGCTAAGCTTTGGAAGAGAAAAAACTATGGCGGTGCAAGGCGAAATGAAGGTGGCTGTTGTTGAGTTGAGCGCCCTGGGATATTGGCACATCCCTACTTAGGTCCCATGTGCTCTGCCCCCTCTAATGTAGGAAAACTTACAGGATATGGCTAGTGGCAGACCTTATTTTGTCATCTTGTTACCTTCACCCGACTGTCTAGCTGTTCATCATCTAGCGACTGTCTACGGAGTAAGTTTTGCCAAAGACAGTGGATCAATGCCGCTGATGACGGTTTACTCAGTTCTGCTGGTTTCGGTGGTTTTCGAAAGTGTACACCTCCAGCTGATTACTGCTGCTCCAATAATCTCAGCCATCTGTTTTCTTTTCATTTCTTACTAGGAATTAGTTCTCCTGAGTTGTATGACAACTGAGTGCCAGGATCTACTGCTGGTGTGTTGCTAAGAATGATGATGATAATGAGGGCTAGAAAGATGATAGGGAGGACCGAGATGACGATTATCAGGAGAAAAAGGAAGAAAAGGATATGGACGAGGCAGAACACGGATTTGCGACCCCCAACTTAGCCGTCTCAGATAGTTGACAGGCAGAGGTGACAGTTCCCAGTGCCGAGAAATCCTGGTTGCAATATCCACGTTCGAAATACTTATGTTCAGATATTAAAACTGTTCAGAGAATGCCGGCCCTGTGGAGACCGATTTCACTATAGTTCTTCCGGTTCCGATTTCTACGATGTGGTTAAAACGGTGGATATTGGGCCATGATTGCTGCATCGAATAAGACAACCTACATCTTGCACGGGTGTGGAAAGTTCACTTAAGTGCTGGGACCGTTGAAAGTGGGATTCTACGAAGAACGTGAATGAATGGCTCTCAACATCCACCATCCCCGGAAGAATAGAGAGAACAGGAGAATGTGTGACCAACCTATTACACAATTTTAAGGAAGATTATACGGTTCTAAATACCATAGACTAGTGGTGTTATCAAAGAAAAGCGATACTTCTGAAGGCTTATTTCGCATTATTGACTAAGTTAAACCGCTCAGCGTGAGGTTATGCGTGGTTGTGGGACTGTTCGAGTGCCTAGAGTAACATGGTTTCGAAGTTTCTGTCCACCGAATTTGCAAGATTTACAACAACTCTCACGGCTAGTAAACAGCGCAGATGTTGATCATACATTCCAGCCAATTGTGACATTTGCTTGCGCACCACTGCTGGTGCGTGCTTTGATTCGTCACTCAGCCGATCAATACTCCAAGTAGCGTTGGTGAATAAATAACGTCTCATGCAAATGTCTCGCCAGTAATCCTGCTCAGAGGTGAATTTAGACATTAAAAGTCCGAAAGGTTGATTTCACATCTCCTTGAGTTCCACCAAAAAGAAGGAACTACTTTGGAGGAACAGTGTACAAAGCATTGTTTTGCTAACAACAGCACCCTTGTTTGTTCTGATTTCGTTTCATCTCAAATAAACGGATAGGTCACTATGTCCGATCAGGTTGAATCTATCATTTTGTATAAGACCAATTCGCTTTGATGAAATTAGTGCTCTTTTTTTAATAACATGATGAGGGGGTTGTAGAAGTTAGTAATTTCAGTCTACCTGAGTTCCGTCTACCTCCTACCTGTATGGTAGCGTAAATGTAGGCGAAAGACGAGTTCAAAGAAAATCGTTCAGCAGTAGCATCCTTTCGGTGCCTAACTGCCATGCCACCCAAAGGAAGCATGAGGGCTGGGATACTACCGGGTTACCCAAGTCTAGACAGGAGAAGTCGAGATGCAAACCACGGACCTTCCGGTCAGTAAATTCGTGCTCTAACCACTGAGCCAACTCGACGAATATGAACGGTACTATCAAGGTGAAGTCAAATATCTCATTGTGCGGAACAATTAACATGGTGAAACTAGAAAAGCAAAGGACCGAGGCGAGCGGATTATCTGAAAACTGAAGTTGGTATGGATGGCGAATGGAGATGCACCGAAGTATTTTGGTGGTTGGGCTATGCAGTCTGGCAAAAACAACCATGTGGCCCACACTGTCACTCACTTCGGTGGCATACAAAACTTCAAATATGCTCTTCGTCAGATCAACGTTCCGATTATCTTGGCATAGAATTTCAATGGACCGAAGCTTGTTGAAGTAAAAATCCCGTTCTCGGAGTAGCCCTTCGATGGTTGCCTTGTTTTGTTCGGCCTGTGACAAAAACAACAAACGAGGATCGCCGGTTAAGCAGCTGGTCACGTTCCAAAAGACTACGTTCACTGGAACGCGACAATTTAGATCGAAGATGTGGCGAGTTAAGGCGTCTAGGCTGATGTCACACACGCAACTGTTTACCCAGAAAGCGAAATTGATTGATCAGCTATTCCAGAGAGTTGAAAAGCGGATAAAGACCAATTTTTGAAGTAAAAGATCAACAGTTTGATTCATCATCTGATGGCAGTCAAATTAACAGCAAAGTGATCAAACTTCCACTGTTGGTTCCAATGGATATCTGGATAGGGAGGCTTCGTAACATACCTCCCTTCAAAAAAGAAAAAAAAACAGCAAAATCTGTGTTGCCGAAAACCACTTCTTCAATTACTCACATCACTGGTGCAAATCGTGATTTAGCCTCAACCTACAGATTTACCGAAACAAATCACGGATTGGGGCTCCCAACTGAAATATAACTAACTTTTCGGCCGCTGCTGCCCCAATCTGAGCGATCTGGCAGTCTCTCGTTCGGAGGTGTTTTTTGAGACTGTGGTGGCTACGGGGATGGTGCAGTAAGTGATTTTGTTGTTTCAGTCTCCATTAACATTGTTCAGCTTATATGAATAGTTTGTTACTGTTGCTGGTAATACGAAGCAGTTCAGTGTAAAATTAACATCCATGTGACAGCAACTGTATATAGTACAAAATAAGGAATCTTCCTACGACCCGCAGGTGAACTTCCTATTCGGACTCCAAAAATAAATAAATCAAAATCATTCAGCTGGAGCACCCTTTCGGTGCCTAACTGTCACACCACCCGAAGGAAGCACGAGGACTGGGATACTGTTTGGTTGCCCAAGCCTAGACAGGGAAAGTCGAGAGGCAGAGGTTGGGTTCGAACCACGGACCTTCCGGTCAGTAAATTCGCGCTCTAATCACTGAGTCATCTCTATTCACACGATCACGTAGCTGAACAAGGTTCAGATGCGTATTTGTCGTGAAGACACTTGCAGCCCTACGACTGCTGTTCGAAAAGTAGTACCATAGACTCGAATTTCTGCAATGTTTCAATTAAAACAGAAAATTAAGCATCGATTTGGCTAAACACACACAATAAACCGAAAATAATCAAGTTGTCAGCAGCCATCCGGAACAAAAGAGGTCAAATATCATGTAATTTGATCATAATTCACGTCCCCATGGCGATAAATATAAGTGTTCACAGAATTCGAAAAAATGGTCCAGTTTGTCTGGTGTTGAAAGCAAATTGAAAACGACTTACAAGATGAGTAAAATAATGACGCATTATCGAACAGATTATGGAACCTACTTATACCAAGAATGGTTCACTGTAACTTAACAAGAAATTTCTGAAGCCATGGGCTCGAGTTATGGGAACAGAAAACAATTATTGTGGTTAGATGTCAGTACTGATGCCTTAAAAGATGCTTAGCAAAGTAATACGGACAAATTAGAGAGTCGTTGGACGACTGTCGGTCAAGTGGGCAACTAGTGTACTAATAATAGATTTCGATGATCCAAGCACAAACCAAAATGAGCTACAGAAACTCCCAAAAAAGTCCCCCCTCCAAACAGAGATCATCAGATTCTGGTGGTCCTCAAGTGTCCTGTGTTGGTCTCTTTATAGTGTGTGATCTCAGTTCAGAGAAGCGACTAGATACCCATCTCATGCGGAAGAGTCCATCTTTGGGAATTATTGTATACAGTGGAGTACCGTTAGAATAGCACCGATAAAAGCAACGCATTCTTGAACCACGCTGACTTCTGTATGGAGGGATCATGTTTACGAGGATCTTTTTCTTTGTGGTCGTATCGTACTAGGTTGTCCTCGTGGATTCAAGTGAGACGTAAGGTTGACGGAACCCTGGGAACTGTGCCTACCTGATAGCCCCAAGAAGGGCGAAACCGGTAGAAGGCTATCGAAGAGTTTTCAGTAGTCTTAGGAGTAGCATGTTACGTCTAGGCAACTCATTTTCTTATTTACCAACTATGTTGTGCACACAAAGACAAGTGGGGCGAATTAACCATCTAGGTAAGTTACCACTTAGGTAGTAGCTGGCTGATTTGCACTTCGCCTTTTCCTGGAGATAAGCTGGCTCGAAAAATATTCCGGATCACTGCTGCCATGAATTACGACTGGCAGAAAGGTCCGAAAACAGCATTACCCAGTTTCCGTTCCATTGATTGATACCGCACGCACACCCAGTAGTTCAATGCCGGTCTCAACTGTGCCAGGTGTCCAACTGTGCCCCGGCGCAATTCCACCATTCTGAGCAGGAGGTGGCAATAAGGGGGATTCGGACGGTTCAGAATGTATGCAAGAGTAATTGTACTCAGAGTCAGCGGATCAATCTAGAGACGTGGAACAGTCTGAACACTATTGTCCCAACGTAAATACACCACTCTTCGTAGGCACCAATGGCAAATACTTCGAGTCTACGAAACTCCTCAGATCAGAGAGGTGGGTCTCACATACGTTCGTACGGGTCGGATGGTCGCAGCGTACACACGAAGCTCCAGCCGAAGGCTGATTTCCGAAAATTTCCATCGATCGAGGTGAGGCTGTTTGAAGTTTTTCCTCGCGCTGCCAGTGGAGAAGAGGATGGAGCCAAATGCTTATAGGAATCAATTTTATTTATGGGCGCTCCGTTGGAACGGGCCAGATTGGATGTCCGTGCCTAATCAGCGAAGCAAGGTGACCGACTCGATAAAGGATAAGCTGCATTTCTGTGAGATCTTTGGTCAGAGCAATCTGACCAACGTGATCAATGTGATAGGGTTTATTCGTACCTCAGGGAAGTCACTGAACACAAGCGACATTGTCCATTCATTTGCTGCACTGAAATGCATTGAGGCGAAGGCGAAAACCTCTGCCGAACTTCGCAGCTTAAAGCAAACGCCGTAGCTTCTTACCCATATACTTGGACGTCGACTTTTACGCCTGATCAGTAGTCTCTGACGGGATATAGCACCTTATCTGGCACCCCATCAGCTTTAAAGGCAGACTAAAGGCATTCTTTATTGACGAAGGCAAATACTATATGGACACCAAGTAAATAAGCGGGGTACTGGTCCCTGGAACTCATGTTTAAAACATGGCGTGGCGTGAGTGGTTCATCGACGCAACATCTTCCTGGACCAAAGTCTACCTGATTCGGTCTGGTATGAGACCCGGTCGTAGTAGAATGGCAAAGATTCTAGCTGCCATATCTACCGGCAGTTCTCACATTGTTCTGTCACTTTTCTTGCTTGTCGATAGTATTATCGTTCAGCTGTAGCACCCTTTTGGTTCCTAGCTGCTATGCCACCAGAAGGAAGCACAAGGACTGGGATACTGCCAGGTTGCCCAAGTCTAGACAGGGGAAGTCGAGAGGCAGAGGTCGGGTTCGAACCACGGACCTTTCAGTCAGTAGATTCGCGCTCTAACCACTTGAGCCATCTCGCCCCGATAGCATTACAGAGGCACCCCAACACACCGAGAACACTTCGGCGTCGCATAATGAGCAGAACATTTGATAATAGGTTTGAGCACTATAGAAAACAAGGCTTTGAAGATATCCACCGAGATACCTCCTTCGCTTTGGGATTTTTCGTACCTCAGTGGTCTGGTTACTTCTCTCTGAGGGCGTCGCAACTGCATGGTGTCTTTGGTGGGCAGATGGTGGTTGTGGGAATGAGCGATAAGTGAACTGAAGTGTTTAGACCATCTCTCCAACTTTTTCTCAGTTACTAGCTGGCCGTGAACACCAAAGATTATTTCGGTGATCTTCTTGGCCCGAAGACCAATGGATTTGCCGGGAAAGTCGTGAGTAGTCACAGACATCTGCATCTCGATATCTGGCTAGTAATCCATGTCATCTTTTCGGGCTGAGCGAGTGGCCTGGCAGTGTAAGCTGCGAAAATTGGAAGCGCTGGTCGTACATGGCTGGACAGCTGCTTGAACATAAATGGTCCTTTCGGAGACCCAACTTTTGTAGCATCGCTCTGTAAATCCAAGTTTGATGCGGTGGCTTGTTTTATGGATATAGCCGTGGTGGTCAAGCCAGCATCGTGTGCGTCCATTACAGGAGACGCCGTAGCGTGAAGGGAGATTTTCATCTGGGAAGCAATCATCAGTAACATCGGAATTTGTGTGCCGGCGGCACCCCCGACACCACACGGATTTTGTTCGAGGATGAACGTCCAGCCTTTGCAAGACCGAGAACAAACTGTGAGGCAGCAAAGCGGATGTGGAGGGAAGAACCGTCGGAACGGCCACTGGATCTTGGATGGACCTTACTCGTCCACTCCCTCAATTCAGTCGTTTGAATTCGTTGCTCTAGTCGCTGGACATCCAAACGCACAGTAGTAAGGTTCCAGGGTTGCCAATCATCGTCACATGGTTCCTACGCCAATTCGGTGGTTCTGAGCAATCACCAAGAGTTCGTTTTCCCCTTGTGGCATGTGAGCCCCTTTAACGGCCACAGGGGTAACAAACGCCATATCGCAGCGCCGTCACTGGGTCCATGTGGCATTTTGTAGGGCGACCCAGCTGGTGGCTGAGAATCCCTGATGGCACCACCACCAGCACAATGACACATGCAGCACGATTCAAAGGGTTCAGTGAGATTATATTACAAATAGATTTAGTGAATAAAAGTACAAACCATAAATAACCGACACACTAACTGTTACAGATGCGGGGAACAGTATGGAGAACAGCAGGAAGAACAACCTTTTATCCAGCTATTCTGTTGTTGGCAAGACCAATACGATCACGTGTATCATGGAAGTTGCAATGACTCTGACGGTAGTGTGATAGACTGAGTGGATGCACGAGACCCAAGGTAAGAGTGGCCTCTACCAAATTGCGCCACTTGTGACATCTCTCTAGGTCTCAAAGGACGCGTGTATCAGACCACAGTACAGACTGTGTTGTACGTCTTCCATAGCGGGGTCCATATGACCCAACCTGTGCTTGGCCAGAAACATTGAAAGATATGGTGGTTAACCGGTGTCAGTTGCGTTCATGCTGTCAGTTTCTACCCCGATTGTCCCACTGAGAGCTGGAGATATAGCATCTCGCACGATTGCGATAGACTATCTCTAGATACCCCTCCCTTTCCCATTTCTTTCTTATTTCGATTATAGGGCCTTATTCAACCAAACTGACATAGCTCCACGACAGTGACATACCAGCGTTCTCATCTGATTTTGCTGTCAATGATAATGAGAATGATTTACTGACATCAGAACATCATACAGGCAACCTAACTATTGAGTGCGCATGTCGCCACATCACTCCACTAGCTCTCAATACAACTTACTAAACGGAGTGGATTCAACAAACTCCATATCCGTCATAGCTACTCTATCTGAGACAACAGCTTTGCCCGCGTTGCAACTTGATGGTACCCGAATGAGGAACCGTAAACCACACGTTGTTCAACATAAGCAAATTATGGAGGCAATATGTTTGGAAAGCAAGCAATCAACGGATACAGCTGTGGTGAAACAACGAAATTAGTCCATATCAGCGAGGCGATTTGGACAAACACAAAGCAACAAAGTGATGGATCGAGGCAATGACTCCACCTGTACGACACGCCTCAGTACTGTTGCAAGCATTGCAACGCACAGAACGATGCACTAACTCTAATGCAGTTTTGGTAACCAAAGGCAACAGGCCGGTGTGTGACGAACTATTGTACCATTGACTTGTAGGCGTCTACCCCTATTCAGGCCTGAAGTGTTCACCAGAACGTGATTTCTTAACGCTGGAAATATGAACAACGGTACTGACAGAAAACGACTGAATCATGCAGTGTTGAATACAGATACTTTCCATCCGCAGCTGTGTTGTAGTGTCACCGATCGTTATAAATTGCTTTCTACCTTTGGTACAGGGAAACAAGTAGCTCGCCGAAAGAGTCCTTCGCATGAACTGTTTGAGATATTTGTTGATGCAAAATGCTGAAAGCAGGCCTACCAACGAGCAGTTGTTTACATGGGAGCAGCACAAAGGTAGCTAAGCTGCTCCCTTCTTCCGCCAGCATATCGTCGTTCTATTTTGTCCTGGTTACACAGGTGTACTTTTTATTGACCATTCTGGGCTTCATCTACCTGTGGGCTGGTTACATTCCCAAAAAACAACAGTATATCATCCTCATCGCCTTCACGGAAAGCACTGAAACAGATTAACAAAACTCCAGTAGCCGCTTTTAGAAAAGAACACCCGTGATATCTGTCAAAATTGGTCTCCATGCGAGGAATCCTGTCCGAAGTGGATTCGATCTTTTTGATAAGTTTGTTTTTACTTTGTTCTTCAATCACTTGTGACCTCATTGAAATGCCTGACTCGATTTGCTCAGAAAGAAATAGGCGCGAATAATCACATGTACTACAGGGTGACCAGTGCTGCTAGAGTGTTAATTCAGTCTAGCCGGTCAACCTGTCTTAGCTGTCGCCTTGCTCGAATCCGTTATTGCCTTCCTCAGACTCGGGGGTTCCAAGCCAAACTATGCACTAACTTACCTACGTTGGTATGGCTACTCACTCAACAATCTCCAAGATTTTGTGACGCACTGTAAAGGTTTCCCCACTACCGTTATAATTACCTCGAGTACCTAGTATCGGAAGCATGGCGATGTGTACCAAGAGCAAGCGGACCGAAATAACTGTTCCGTACCCTCAGTTATCTTGATGATACATGTGTAGCTTAACTAAGCCTACTAAAACGGAGCGAATTGGCGGCTGCGTATGTTTCAATCGCAAATGGCATTTGAATGACATCATGCAAGATACAGCATGCTTGTGTCGAGTTCTGCTAAGTCAACCCAATTCAGAGTGGCGTAAGCAGAGAGGTGGCCAACCCTTGACCTGGCAGAAGGGTATGAAAGAAATTACGAAACGCTTGGGTGCTGTCGGTGCTACTCGCCTTCCAGGATGGGGAACGCGTGATCCCCAGTGCGCCTGGTTGGAGACGCTGCAAGATATGGCTGCCAACCGATGTCAGTGGCGATCTTGTTGTCAGTTTCTATCCAGATTGCCTGAATGAGTGTTTGGAGGTGTAGGCACCTCGGAATGATTGTAGTAAGGCAGCAATAAGTCCCCTCCCCATCCATCTTTATTCTTTTTCTTCACAATAAGGCTTTCAAATAAATCATGGTTGTACGGCAGCGAAGCACCGGTGTTCAACACTGATGTCATGCTGTCGATGATGATGATGATGATCAACGAGAAAGCGTTACAATAACTGGATATCGATACTGACTCAGTCCGGGTAGAATACGGATGATTTTTTCACTCAGTGGTTGCTGCTTACTATCGAACAGGCAGTTCTGTCGTGCCTACCTGACAAAACTTATTCAGACCATATTGATGGCCTACTGGAAAGCCATACATACTGTGCATCACTTAAATAGCTTGTGTGAGGTTTCTTTTATTAGTGAGAATTACCGTACGGAAAACAGCACGGTCAATCGCCAACAACACTGACATCACAACCAACTGTAAACTAATCATAACAATAATAATTAACACCAGCATTATTCCATTACTGCTAAGTACCACCGTCGAAAGGGCTCACAACACGTCAAAATTTTCGGTTAGGTGCAAACTCGAACCTCAAGGTGTCAGGTAATCATCTGAAAGAACAGAAGTAAAGCAACACGAGAATTTCTGACGGAAAACGCAAGAGGTTTTGAGCAGACCACTGCAAGATGAACTGACCTCCATATTCAGCTGGTCGAATTGCTGTCGTAATGCGTGTATTTCGGCAGAATCCCCACCAGCAGCATGATGATTTCCGGGAGAAGCAGAGGCGACGTGACTTGGCTGACTGGGACGAATTGTGGTGACCACTAAGACAGAAACAGAATGCGTACAAATAAACCTCTTAATGATCCCGTGCTTGGTAAAGTGACAGGCATAAATTCAAAAAAATGATCAAGCACGTCTTTGTACTGTAAGTTAAGGTAGGCAAAAGAGACTGGTGATAACGTGTGTCTAGGAAACAGGACTTTGGGGACGATTACGATTGCTGAGCAATTACTGAGTGTTATCTTTAAACCAGTGACACTAGATTTTCAACAGAAATTAGCCGCGGGTCAAGATACAAACGTGGTGAAGACCGATGGAATAGTAGTAACATACACCTGGCGTTCTCGTTAAAAAAACACAATCGGAAAGAGGTAGCGGTTGCAAGACCGCATTCCAGTAGTCCTGCACTCGCCTAATACTGACACTTCTTGTGGAGTTCCGCAAATTCCTATGGTGTTGGAAGGTCATTGCTCAAACTCCCATAGAATACTTCGTCAACACACAGCTGTATTCTGTTACAGGTTTGCCAAATAATCCTGTACCACGATAGCTGAACTGATCACACTGCATAGGCTGTACTGGCTTGGCCACGTGCTCCATATGCCAGTCGACCGACTTCCTCGAATGGCAATCTTCGCACAACCACGCGAAGGTTGGAAACGAGCCAGGAGAGGTCGGCAGCGAAGTATGAAAGCCATTACCAGCAAACTCAGCTGTGCTGGTCATCGCCGTCTCCCTGGATGGAGACCCCGAGGCGGGACACATCAACAAGCATTGTCAGACATGGCGCAGTCGCGCCGTCAGTAGCGCCCGTGCATCCACGCTATTGCCCTCAATGCATAGCTCCCTTCCCTATCTCCCAACTTAAAAGTCCGCTGACAGCCCTGTATTTACTCACCAATTATATAAGCTCTCGCCTCTAATCTTCAGCTACCTACCCCACCTCCCCAATTCATCCGCGAACGAAACTGTGGCAGCCATAACCACTGTACGACAAGTACGCGGTATGTGAGTCCTCACACCTGTAAGATCACTTTCCAGACCTGGGAACTATTTTACCTTCAAATTTTGGATACGTTTATGCACATATTACATTGTATTTTCATGGCACGGGGTATAACCATTCCATTAATTCACGGTTACATCACATTTTGTCCTTTTTATGAACAACGTAACACCAAAACAGTTTGGAAGTTCAATGAAGTTACCAAAGCCGATTTTTGTCGAAAGTCAACTGTGTGCTCAACCGGTGTACATAATTAGAGGAAGGATCCTTAGAGGTAAACAATGAAGCATAATTAGCCCGATAGGCCAAGAAACTGATCTGTCACCGGCCTGATGGAAGATAGCTACGTGGGTTGCTTCTCACACCACATTCTGTCATGGCGTCCGGGTTTCCACATAAAATGCATTTTATCCACATTGCGATGATATCTAATTCTATTTTGCTATATTTCCGCCGTCTCACCACTTAGAATCTTCAAAACATACAGTTCCAGATAAGTGCTGAATACGTGCGGAATTTTGAGATTGGACACGCACTTTCGTCGTGAGATTAGCTCACATGCTGTAAGTATGCAGAATCCTATCATCTCTAAAACATGCTAAGTATAGATGTACTATTTTGGCACACATGACTAAGTGGCACTGGCGTATTGGCCGCCACACAGCCTGAATAAATGAACACACCAGTGGCCAAATGCCGAATTGCATTGTGATCGCATCGAACGCAAATTAAACGGAGGACATGATGGAGGCGAGGATGAATGATTGTTTATGGCAAAAGTGTCCGGATTTTACGGGGTGAGGAGGTAGAGGAAAGGGCACGAAAGGATATTCCCTCAATGGAACTATTAAGGTAGTATCTTCGCGGATGGAGCTACCTCAAGAGGGGCAAATATAATTTGGGCACTCTGATTCTTAATACACCTCAACAACGACCAGGTTGTTCAGAAACTGGCGTAGGGCAACTAATTCCGGTCTATCGTTAGTGAGCTAGGATTTTCAAACGCCAAGTTTAGCTCTAATGGTTACCTTCGGTGCGCATTCCTGATATTCCAAAATGAGATTGACCACTGAACTTTGCACATCAAACAATGGTCCCCTACTCTCGTCTTTTTTTCTCAGCTGTAGTACCCTTTCGGTGCCTAACTGCCATGCCACCAGAAGGAAGCACGAGGGCTGAAATACTGCCAGGTTGCACAAGCCTAGACAGGGGCGGTCGAAAGGCAGAGGCCGGGCTCGAACCACGGGCCTTCCGGTCAGTAAATTTGTGCTCTAACCACTTGGGCCATCTCGCCCTATTGTCGTACAGGCGTGACTTGAAATATTACCGTATTCTGCTCTTTATAAGTGGAACGACTGTGTTTCATTAGAACCACTTTTCGTTCAGTGAATGTGCTTCTTTGGGGAGCAACAATAGTGACTGTACCGAAATTGATATCCTACGAGTTGAAGGCATCGCAAACAGTAAGTTCGTACTTCGAATAAACTGGAGTGCACCACGGTAACAGAAAAACTGAGATACCAGTCTTTACTGGGGAATGGGATACGCAGTTTTAACAAATATGGTGTGGTTGGTAGAATGCTGCACAAAAGTGCTGCAGTGAAAGCCGACCAAAGGATAGAACTAAAGAGGAGCCTATCGGATAATGTTTGCACAAGGACAAGTAAGTATCGTAATTTTCTTCGAATTTTCAAAGTACACGTGAATGCTACCGCTGACAAAAAAGCGTTTTCCAAAAGCAGGGGGACCCATCCTAGCATATGTATAGGACCCTCCAGGCTATAAACTGAGGAAGACGGATGTAAGAACATGTGGGTCACCTTTTTGAATAAGTCAGGGCAGTGAATGCACACAATAACTGATGATCGCGATTGTTTCTTTTCTAATGCACGTTTGGAAACACATACTAGAAGATACAGTATCGGATACCATCGGTCGCAAATTGGCGAGACGTGCGGACATGCTGTAAGGCGGATGACAAACTACATGAAAAGTGCTAAAAGTTGAAACAGATCTCTCATAATTCCTCTTGGGATCGCGTAAAAAAGGCACCCTCTGAGATGCACTACAGAGAGCTAGCAAGAACCTGTGATTTGTGCAATTTGAATCATTTCATGAACGACAATTAGATACAATGTTCTATGAAATCCTGTAGCATACCGCATCATCGCTGCCATTTCAACATCGGCGTTAAACACCTTTACAATCCACACGAACTTAGCTGGTATAAGAGTGGTCTAAGCAACAATGGTTTTGGATGAGATGCTGTCATAAATCCGTGAAAACCTGAACGGCTGTTCATAATTCAGCTCAAATGGTTAAAATGCGCTCAGTCGAGATTAGTGTATCTCGAAATGAAAACGGACCCATGGACACGCCGATCTTGTTCCATGCCGTGTCACCATGGATGAATCTCGAGGAGAACGCGAACATGTCCTCAGTACGGTGGCACTACTGCGAAAAACGAAAACAGTCAAGCGCTGAACTTACCTGGGGCAAGCAGATTTATTACTATGGCACAATAGTCGTACTAACATTATTCACTAACCGAGTGTGCACTTGCCTCCATAATTCGTCGGTCATATTAGTAAGTCATCACATGCGGACAAATCAATGCAGAATGCGACTGAAAAGCCCACAAAAACCGTTCACAATCGATGTCGGTATGAAAAAATTCCGGTTGTTCGTCCGGACATCGTTGTATGAAAAAAACTTGTGAACAATCTTATCTAGGCAAAACTTACCTAGTTCAGTCATTTCTATTCCTATGCTAGGCTATCATCTTTCAAAATAATATGTCGTCATTGAAGTTGTCGTCACACACACAACGGTAATACGTAGGTGTTTAACTTCCACCTGACGAAGTACTAGGATATCCGAAGCACATACCCGACAACCCGACTCGGTATTCACTCACAAACCGTCTGTACACTTTTGTTCGAAATTGTGAGTAGGTACATGCCCCAAAGATTGGAAATAGCTCTGAATTGCTTTCAGGTGAGTTAGCTAGGGAGGCAAATAATTGTTTTCTGGGCGGCTATAGTGTCTTCGTTTTCAACGTACATACCTCTGACAATGCTGACGCTATTGACCGATTAAATGTGTCGAAGGCTACCGTAAAATAATGCGCTATTTCGCGTTCGACAACTGCGGATGACAACAGATGTATAAATGACATTTATCCCTAAGTCATGTTTTGGACGAATGACAATTTGCCTGTCGGAGCAACTCCGGCTCCGAGTATTTGCTTATTGTCTACCACAAAATGTCGACCGATAGGACGAAAAAATCGGAGATATATACTCAGTTATTCTGGGAACCGCCAACTGGCTGAGTTGCGTGCACAAACAGTGCAGGACTGTAGTATGTTCATCTAACAAACTAAGGAAATAGTGAGGGCGTCCAGTGGAGTACATGCTGCAGAGTGTGGCAACAGTTGGTTACCACAGGATGAGCTAGAGATGGCTCAGCGGTTAGGGCACGAAATTGCTGGTCGGAAGGTCCGTGCTTCGAACCCAACTTATGCATCTCGACTGCTCCTGTCCGGGATTGAGCAACCTGGAACTATCTCAGGCCTCATGCTTCCTTCGGCTGACATGGCAGCTAGGCACTGAAAGGGCGATGCAGCTGAATGATTGTTATTAGTTTATTTTCACTACAGGATCTTTTGTTGCTTCTAGATTGCTTATGGTGAATAATGAGCGAAATGGCTCAGTGGTTACAGCGCGAATTTATTGACCGGAGGGTCCGTAGTTCGAACCCTTTACCTTTCGAATTCCCCTATCAAGGATTGGGCAACCTAGCAGTATCCCAGTCCTCGTGCTTCCTTCACGTGGCATGGCAGTTGGGCACTGAAAGGGTGCTACAGCTGAACGATTTTATCCTCATGGTGAATAGAGTAAGATTATCGATATCAAATAATGCATTGTGACGGGCTCGCCCGTCATCGGACTCTGGAGTGAGAACAGAACTTTCAAAATGAAGTTTTGTCAAGCTAAGCAAAACCGATCCGTTGCTAGCGTTAGGTTTCTTACCTTGTTTGGCCGGAACATTTCGTGCGGCGGGAATCGAAGCCCTAGGAGGCCCGGTGGCAAGCTTTGACGGGGCTTTACCACTACCTTGAAGTTTTTCTCCACCCCTTGCTGCCAGGGCGTCGTAAGGATGTCCGTCGTAGTTTGCATCAAAAAATCGCTTATACCATTGAACGAATTCAAAGTTATCCTGGAACTTTCCCTTCACCAATTTTTCTATTGGGACTTCCTATCAGAGCTTAATGAATTATGTTTTGCACTGACTTTATCCACGCCATGCTTTTTGAAAAGAGCTTGCAAGACCTTAAAGTTGTTTATTGACTCGTGCTCCAACTTCGTGTTAAATTTGACTTTCTTGAACACAAGAGTGCCTAAAACGGAAATCATCAGTAAAGGGAAAGCATACCAGGAAATAGCATATCAGTGAGCTGGCAGTAGGCTGCACCTGGATGGGCGAAGCTTGAGGAAGAGAATCAACATACCTGTACATAATTCTTCTATTTTCCCGTAACTGCTGTCCAAACACTGGTTGATCCACTGTAGTATCTCATGCCGACTCAGATTATCCGTCATCTGACTAGTGCTGTGGACATTCACTGCCTGCGCAGCCATCATTATGACCAGTCTTGAACAGTGAGAACAGCAGATCAAAAGTATGGCAGGCAGATATCTAGTGAATCAAGTATCTCGGATTAGCGTAAGTCAAACGAAAAACTGAAATGGAAAACAAGAATGATAATGAATGATAGTGAATGATAGTTCAGGTGCCAAGCGACTCAGAAGAGGCTCCACGTAACCTCGACGGCGTGGGTGTTACGGGGAGTAAGAGAGCTGAAAACTACCTGCTTGGTTGGTTTTTTATGAACAACTGGGTGAAATCAGTCTGACCGGGTACGTTAGAATCCGCAACCAACAAATCCAAACCCGGGATGACTACACCTCTTCATACGTTCGAACAAACTGCAACAGTGACACCATTAAAGTGGTCTTTATGGAAAACTTTCGAGATTCCGGTGGACCGCCACTCAGTCCACTTGCGAACCATACGCGATACCACATCACCATGACGCACTGCATCGTACACCTGTTTTTCTGTCACTATCCTTTGATACAGGAAGTCCTGGACTGCGGCTAGTTCTCTATGAGAAGCAACGAGGATGCTCAGCTTATTGAGCACCGTTGTTACATCGATCCAGTTCAACATCCACGTTGACTACAGGGGCACAGGGACATCTAAATGCAGACAGCAGCAGCAGCAGCAGCAGCAGCAGCAGCGAAGTCGACACGAGTACCCCAGTTCGATGGGCAGTCTTGTATGGATACTATCTACCAGTATCCTGTAGCAATGTGGTAGATCTGTGTCCAACCTCGAGCTACACCTAGTAAGGGTCTAAATCTAACGGTGGTGGGAAGATAATTGGTCAGAGCGTAGGCTTAATACGCGTTCACTAATGTCGATCCTCAGCGTGTTAAAACCGTGCGATTCCCCGAATTATGCATCCGCTGTCAGTCAACCAATACGAGCGTTAAGGTCTCCGACCAGGAACATCAGGCCAATTTTCGGCACATTCATTAGGTAATGCAGGTGAGTAAAAGTCACCCTTCATTTTATCGGGCCTGACAACAGCTGGTGCGAGGACGACGAATAAGCAGAGTTTGATCCCTCTGTTTCTGTTTGTCTACTCGTCTGATTGTACATCCCTGCTGTCATTCGAGAAGGGCCACTCGGGACTCTGTAGTGTCCAAATCTGATGCCTCTGAATTGCCAAAACAGCCTTCGAAGGTGATAGTGACTTAGGATGATGCGTTCGTAAAGCCGCTCTTCAGAAACACAACACAAATCAATACCACCGGCCTATAAAATTTGTAGCCAAGGCAGCTCGGTATCCAATCTGCCTGACGGTGAGAACATTGAAAAACCTCTTTGAAGAGGGTTATGCGTCACAAACGGAACGCTTTGCACGGGATGTTGTAAGTTCGAAGACAAACAAATGTATCAGTATAATGTGGTGCCATGTTTGCCAGCAGGCGTGATACTTCCCCGAAGTCTAGCCTCGTCCGTATAACAGCGCAGTGACATGGGGAGCTACTATGCTGGAGGACGGTGGCTGCGACTGCGGTTCATACATTTTCGGATGAATCCAGACATTCTGAGTCAAATTTTGGTACTACTATCCATCGAAACTTCGCACACCATCGATGGGTATTCTGAAATCAGGTTTGAGCCAACTCTTCAGTACAAACAACCGATGGTATGCCAATCCAGTTAGAGCACCGGACATTTACTTTCGCCTTCATTAAAGCACCGCCATGAGATAGTGAATAAGACCTCTTGAGCAGAAGCTACATGAGTACCAAGTTTCTTAGGAGCGTATGGAGAGGATTACGGGTTGCTTGAGCCAGACCATCCACTATCGAGCACAGTAAGGCATTTGAAGGCCAGATCTTATTCGACCTCTCATTATTCTCTTCTTATTCCAACCTAAAGATGTAAGCTGTCGTGGCATTCTTACTGCAATGCTTAAGTGATCTTGAGAAACTCGGTTCCTCATGGTCCAATCATGCCAGGAGGGAAGACGCGAAGCAACCCGATGAAGAACAGCGAGTAATATCATTACGAGTTGTTCATATTCACACCACTCTCGTCTGAACGGTCGTCCTCCTGTTCTGGCGTAATTATTCCGGTGAGTCCACACCAAAGGGAAGCACTGGACTCGAGTTTCGCTCTTATTAGAGCTCATCAGCAGTGCATATCCAGTGGCCGTGCCGGGATTTGAACCCCGGACATCTGACATGCGAGGCGAGCGTGTTACCACTACTCCACCAACGCACGTTGGACGCATCAGAATTTTTACGAGTTGGTCTGGAAGTAAAGTCGCCGCAAGGAGTTTCCATCAGGCGACCGGTACGTTTGTATCTATGGATGCTCAGTGTATGGATGATGGGAAGCGTATTCTTCAGTTGTGCGTGGAACATCGTCTTTTTCTTGTCACTACGGAATTTCAGCAAAAGCACCGACACAAGCACTTGGAGGCCACCACCCAAAAGCCAGTCATAGATTAATTTAGACCAAGCGGCTATCAATCAATGATGGAGAACCATATACTTCTGGTGTACGCAACTTCAGTCCGATCATGAATTGCGCAGACTTGATTATTACTTCGCTTCCCATCAGCATTACGCGTGCCAAAACAGAGCAACTCAAGTCACCAACTTCGGGAAGTTTTAGGTATTAAGCGGATATGGCTGGAAAGCAACTGGAAACGCACAGTCACGCCGATTATGAAGACTGGTTGGAAGTTGAATATGTGAGAAAGATGCTGTGCTTTCAGTTTTTATAACTGTCCGTCCAAGCTGTCCGATTCGGCCAAGTAAATACTGGATACTGTCAAGTGCAGCAGATCTTACTGCTGCCAGAAAAACAGCAGAAAATCCAGAAAAGCAACCAAGACTACGATACCCCATACAGATCCCTCAAGCACGGGTAATCAAAAGCTGCTTCATGGTTTATAGTTGGTCAACTGGAACTGAAACCCTTGCTTTCACTGGTCTTTCACCTCGTCTGTGGCTACCGAATTCGGCAGCAGTACAAATCAATTTTTCACAGACAAGGCTCAACGATGGAAATGATTATGTCGCTCATGATGGTGTTGATTAGACAGGAGATGATTCTGAGTTAACCACAAGTGCAGCCGGTCGAAGACCTATTGAAATACATTTGAAATGGATAAGATTGAACTGGCCTCCACGACTTGGCACCTGCGAAAAGCAGTAAACATCTAAATTAACACTTATATACCACGTTTCCTCGCACGGACAACATGCCCGAGCGACAATCCTTAACTGAGGCTCTCCATCGCTAACTGATAGTCACATGGTCCAATTGAGTCCACGACTGTCTTGTGGTAGGTGGCCTCCAAATAACTCGGTGTGTGCGTTTGTGTTGGAAGTTCTTACTGACCAGGAAGAGACGATGATCTGTCCACAACTGAATAAGTCGCTTTCCATTATCCGTGCGCTCAGCATCGACTCCAAATCTACCACCCAACTGTGGTTCTTCCGTACTTAGTCGTCCAATTTGGACATTCACCACCCGCCAGGGTTACTATATCCGTCTTTCTTGCCGACCGAAGCAGTCGTGACAGGTCTTGATAAAACTCGTCCTTCTCAGTCTCAGAACTGCAATGGGAAAGTAGAAATAGAGAATATATATATATAACTGCAATGGGAAAGTAGAAATAGAGAATATATATATATAACTGCAATGGGAAAGTAGAAATAGAGAATATATATATATAACTGCAATGGGAAAGTAGAAATAGAGAATATATATATATAACTGCAATGGGAAAGTAGAAATAGAGAATATATATATATAACTGCAATGGGAAAGTAGAAATAGAGAATATATATATATAACTGCAATGGGAAAGTAGAAATAGAGAATATATATATATAACTGCAATGGGAAAGTAGAAATAGAGAATATATATATATAACTGCAATGGGAAAGTAGAAATAGAGAATATATATATATAACTGCAATGGGAAAGTAGAAATAGAGAATATATATATATAACTGCAATGGGAAAGTAGAAATAGAGAATATATATATATAACTGCAATGGGAAAGTAGAAATAGAGAATATATATATATAACTGCAATGGGAAAGTAGAAATAGAGAATATATATATATATATACGGTTTTCGTTTTGTGGTATGCATTCGGCTGGTTCCATGACCAACTACTGTCCGCCTAAAGTCCAACGTGACACGTAAATGCCTTTTTTAATCAAGCTAGATTGCTTGGAGGATGAATGGAGGCGAGTTAAAGAAACAATACTCTCAGCTTTAAGAACTGCTTGTCCAGACCATCTGACTCGACTCACTGAACACTGGGTATCTTTGAGATCAGCAGATCTTATTGCTACCAGAAAGGCCATACCAGCAACTAGCGACTGTGATAGCGCAAGCAGAACCCCTAAAACACCGGATAATCAGGAGCTTGAAGAATGAAAGAGAACGCTGGTGGATTTCGAAGGCCCCGGAGATGGAGAAGACTTTCACTGCAGGCAATAGTCACCCCATGTTTCGCTGATCGATCAACGGGCCAAAAGAAGGCAGGTATCAGTGAGACAATATACGAAAAGACGGAACAAATTCACTCCATCAATCACCGTCTTGAGCAGTGGGCTGAGCACTTTCAAGAACAGTTCACCTGGTCTCCTTCAACACAACCGCTGGAAGAACCAAGCAGGCCTGAATGGAACATTGACACCAACCCACCATCAACCGGAGCAAGAACGTCATGTGAAAACCATCGTGGTGTCTGTCTGGTATCCGTCACATCTAAGGTACTCTCTGGCCTTATTTTGAGCAGGTTGATGGATCAACAGGAGGACAGATTCGTGAGAATCAAGCTGAGTTTCGCCCCGGTCGAGGATTCATCGACCATATCTTTAACTTGAGACAAATTCTTGAAAAGCGCCACTCCTCAGACGTCCCACGTTAAACGTTTTCTGGATTTGGAAGCCGCTGATTGTCGATTGTCAGCAAATTTGGCATTGTCTGGCGATCAAAGGTGTCCTAAAAATGTCTCTCTCTTATCAGGGCACTGTATGCGAACTCCTGTGGGCGCGTACGAGTAAACGTGAAGCTCCCAAATGCAAGCGATTTTAAATAACCCAAATAACTCTGCCGCACGGTTTGGCATGCACTTCATACCTGCAAAGTGTAAAGTGCTGCTGCAAGACTGGGTGGGATCAAACCCACACCTCAAGCTTGCAGGTGAGCCAATCGACGTGGTAGATAAATTTGTTTACCTAAGTAGCTGCATAAGTTCCAGTGGGCTGACTGGAGATGAGATTATTTCTTGAATCGGAAAAGCTTTTGTCAACCTCCGACACCTGTGGCGCCGACGTGACTTGAGTTTGTCTGTCAAGGGAAGAGTTTACACTGCGGTGGTGCTACTTATACTGCTTTATGGATCAGAGGCGTGGCTCCTAGGCGCAGAGGATATACGGAAGATGTCAGCGTTTGATCATCGGTGTCTGCGAAGCACTGGTCAGGGTTTGGTGGGAACACGGATTAGTAATGCTGAGGTAGGCCAGATGGTCTTAGGAAGAAGGGACTCTCCCGCAATAGATGAATTGCTCACGCTTCATAGGCTGCGCTGGTTGGGACATGTACTCTGCATGCCACAAGACCTTTTATCTCGCAGAGCCCTTTTCGCCCAGCCCTGTGCTGAGTGGAAGCGACCGAGAGGTGGACAGTGTATGACCTGGCAACGAAGTAAGGAAACACTAACTAGTAAACTTAGTCGGGTGGGCAACTGCCACCTCCCTGGATGGGGACCCCAGGACTCAAACCACCACTGGTTGATGACATTGGCAGAAATGGCCCAATCGCGCAGTCAGTGGCGCTCATGCATCAAAGCTATTGCCTTCAATGCGTAGCTACCCAATTCCCGAACAAATTGAACATGTCTTCGCCTCCAAGGCTTGGTTTTACGTCCCACATTCTTGTTTTTTCGGTGATCGAAACTGTAGCAGCTGGAACCGATGTGCTTATGGTACACGGTTTACAGCTGATAAACTGAATTGAAACTGAATTGATCCCCACGGTCGTTGGGATTTCATTTATTCCAGAGAGACCCTAAAATGTTATCCAGAGTAGTTTCAGATGGACTGATGAAAACCAAGAACTTAGAAGTCTCCGTCACCTTTACCATGCGTTTAAAACGAACCGGATGGTAAATGGACGCAAGTGTCTAGTTGCAGTTCACGGCGCCAGACATGGAAGCCATTTCACAGGCGTACGTCAGGCAAGCGCTTGATAGTCCAAACAATCGGTGTCATAACAACACTTTTGGGTATACTAATCCAAAACTTTAGCCGCTTGATGGCAAAAGAGAAGATTGCTAGTGCCTTTTTTTAGCCTAGACTTTTCTAGCTTGTACTCGAATCCCCACATTGTCGTCTTTTTCTGCAGAAACAGCCAGGTGGTTTTCGGAAGAGGTCATTCTCCTTCGGGAGATGAACCACACTCAACAATTCAGCCGGTTGGGTCGTATGTCAGAGGACCCTTTGCCCCATAGGACCATTTTCACCCAAAAAGTAGTTCTAATCGTTCAGATGTGACACCCTTTCGGTGCCTAGCTGCTATGCAAACGGAAGGAGGCATCAAAGCTATCGCCTTCACTGTGTAGCTTCCACATCCTGACGTATTGGATAAACAGAACCATTTTACGTCAATGTACTGTTGCCTCCAACGCATGGCTGTCATTCCCTCATTCTCGCAATCCTTGGTTAAAGAACCTGTGGCAGCTGAGACCATTGTACTTCGGCGCACGGTTTGCAGCTGAAGAACTGAAAAAACCTGACGTGAATTACGAAAGGCGCTCATCAACATAGTGGATGCTATTTATGTGACGGCTCGATAGACGGTCATAAGGAGTGGTCTTTGTACAGTGAATCGTTCAGCCGTAGCATCCTTTCGGTGCCTAACTGCCATGACACCAGAAGGAAGCATAAGGGCTGGGATACTGCCAGGTTGCCCAAGTCTAAACAGGGGAAGCCGAAAGGTAAAGGTCAATTCGAACCACGGACCTTCCGGTTAGCATATTCGCCCTCTAAACACTAGGCCATCTCGCCCGTCTTTGTACAGAAGTTATTCAGCTAAATCCGTGATACACCTCTCCCTCAGAAGGTTCAATCACAAAGGGTAGCAGTAGTAACCAGGCGATGCCGCATCTAGTTGCCGTACGACGGTGACGAATGTCATAGTGAAGAGTGGAAAGAAACGGAAAGGGTGATGGGCTACGTGCAAAACAGCCCTCAATCCTGCAGCATGATCATCAACAATAAAGCGGTAGTAGATATTGATGTTTTACTGCTACACAACCATGAGGGAACAATGCGAGAAAAGGGATGGGGAATTACTGAAAAAGCTTCATTTATTCAGGGAGAACGATCAAGAGCAAGGTACCGATGATACGTATAAGGTTGCTGAAAACTCCTCGACAGCCTTTAGTAGTTTGGCCATTTTGGCGCCCAGCAAGTAGGCATAGTCCCCAAGACTCTCTAAACCTTGGTGTTCTACGTGAACACCGAATTTTACACAACTGACAAAACACGTATTTGCTAATTACTTTGGTGTTAATAATGATAATAATAATAGTAATAAATAACCGTTGAGCTGTAGCACCCGTTCGATGCCTAAGTGACATGCCACCCGAAGGGAGCACGAGAGTTGGGATACTGTCCGGGTGTTCGAGCCTAGATAGGAGCAGTGGAGATGCCTTAACTACTGAGCTGTCTCGCACCAATCAGTGTTCGTGAGAGGCTTTACTGAATATCTTAAAAGAGAGATTTAGTTGAGTCTCCCACTAACACCAAATTAATTTGCGAAGAAGCGTACTTCGGTAAGGCGCCTACACCAGGGAAAAGCAGTATAAACACACCTGAACACAAAAGAGGACGACGCTACCAGTGGAACTGGTCCAGCATCCTTTGCGAATCCCACCCCAGGCCTGGCGTAGAGCGACAAGCAAACCAGGCAAACAGTGGGTAGACCGGCCAAAAACCAACAGTATGGACGTCACTGGTATCAACCAAGTGACATGTCCTGTAGGTTTCCTGAGAACGAGCAACACGCGAACTCCAACCAGGAATGGAGGGAATCATACGGCGATCAAAAGTTTGGAGGTATTTTGGGTTACTGGACCGGGGTGACCAAGTTTCGTAGCATGAGGCAAGGCTGATCTGACGGTTGCCCTGTATACGCCATCAAAGAAATTCGGTTGTGATGCCAAAAAAGACTCGTTGAAGTTGCCTCCCCCCTTCGCTTCGCTAGAGTGCGTCAACTGCACCTGTCATAGCGCAGTCGCAGCTTATGCAGTTTCCACGATTTGTGAATCCATCGGCAATCTCGGACTCTGTTTACATAGCACTAACATCCTAAATTAACGAAGTTATCTGACCACATGGTGTCCTCCAAAAGCTTCCCAGCTACAAACCCGAATTGATCACCGCCATCAGTTACCGATAGAGCGGATCAATAAATGACTACCGCTTGTCTTGCAACACGTGGAGTCTGACCACAAGCTCGTCCCGAGTCGCTTCTTTCTTCATTTTCTAGGGACTGTAAGGTGTGGACAAATCGCTTAGAAACTGAGACTGGCAGTTAGACGGATCTATCAGAATCGTCTTCTGGGGTCTCTTCCAACAGCTCCACCATCAGATGTGAATACATGCTGGAATGAGATCGACACTTCTGTGCACAGCGCTGGAGGCTTCTGTCTGTGGTACGGCTCCACCTGGCCCGTTCAAGCACTGGACATCATACAGAACAGTGGCACTGCTTGAATCTCGGAGGAATATTCCAGCCAGTCCCGAACATAATTTGGTCCGACGAATAATCAAACATCAAGTGAAACTAATCGTGCACGCCGACCGTGAAGCCTTGTGGACAGTGAATTCTGAGGAAATGGAAGAGGTCCAGAAAGTCGGGAACTACCGGCGACTAGTGCCCGGGAACCGACTGTGAGCGAAATCATCGAGGACCATACCGGCGGTGCGATTATACTCAATAAAGAACGCTTCGACGGCTGAGTCGAATACTTCATACAATTCTTATGGCGACCCGCTGCCATGCATCTGGATCATACAGCTGAAGTAAAAACCCGGATACCTCAGAGATTTATGGCTGCGCATGTTACCTCGAGCGCAAATGAGCTCCTCATCCGGACAATCTCTCACCTGCATTGTTCAAAGCTGGGGTGAAGTCTCTAATCTGTGCTTGCCTCATCCGTTTGCATGCACTTTGGAAAAGGAGACTGTACCAGACAACTTGGAAGAATCCCTAATTTTCAAAAAAAAGTGCTCGAAGTGGGTACAGGAATTACAGGGAGATCAGTTTGATCCCGTCGTAACGAGACCCTTGGTGTCATTTCCCCTTCATCGCTTATGGTGGCCCGTTGAACCGACTCGAGGACAGCAAGCAGGATTCCAGGCTGATAGGTTGCATTGACCAAGCCTCAGCACTCCGTTAGGCGCCCTCAACTCGGTGGATACGTTTCCCCAAACCAGGGACATCCCGGAAGTTTGTGATAACTTCTTTGAATCCTTAGACTTCGGCTAATGAGAGTGTAAGTATATCTCTCAAAAAGCTCCGATACATAAAATGGTGCAAGTAATGGGTGCCCACTCTCTCCACTCCTATTTAATTTCTTGATCGATAAGACACTAAGAACGTTGAAAGGTCTTCAAAACCCTGTTCAGAGAGCCACTGACGAAACCTTAGTGGATCTTGAATATGTTGACGAATTCATCCTCACTTTCCAAGAGAAGGCACAGGATGAATTAATCGAAGTCACTCCGTCCTTTGGTATGCACTTTGCACCCACAAAGTGTAAGGTCATGCTCCTGGACATGTAGTCACTGAACATTCCACGTACAATCGAACGAGAGGTACTGGAAATTGTGGAACGTTTCACCTGTATTGGAAGTTGCATTGGTTCTGATTGTAAAGCGACAGATGAAGCCAATGCACGAATCTCCAAGGGCAGGGTGGCGTTTGCTAATTTGAGACGCCTATGGTGTCGAAGCGGTGTACCCCTCAATCTCAAGAGACATGTATATCAGGATACAGTTCGGGTTGCTCTTTGTACGGCTGTGACACTGGGTACCTCCAAGAAGCGGAACTGAGACGTCTTCAGGTCTTCGACAACCGATGTCTCAGGACCACAGCTCATGAAGGCGAATCTTTAGCGAGGAAATTAGAAAGCGAGCGTTCGGTTGCTCAACGGAGACTCTCATCGAAGAATGTGCCCAGCATACTGCACTATCGTTTGCTGTTTTCCGTGCCCAATTCAGAGTGGCGGAAGCTAGGAGGTGGCCAACATCCGGCGTGGCAAACCGTCATAGGAAAGATCACGAGGTCTGGGTGCTGTTAGTGCTACTCGTCTTCCAGGATGGAGACCACGTGATCCCCACGGAGCCTGGTTGGAGGCGCTGCACGACATGAGTGCCAATCTATGTCAATGGCGTTCTTCTTGTTAGATGCCTGATGCAAGTGCTTCGATCTTTTGACCAGTCACGTGCGAGCTAGGATTCTTGACTATATCAGCTGTAGTATACGGTGTCTCCCAGTTTGATTGATTTATGTGTAAGTATTGGTTATGTACAACCTTGCTTACTGGGCTTCGGCTCATGAGCTTTCTTTCTGTTTTTCATCCACAGAAATTGTCGTGCACACCTGCCTCCGGAGAATCACTGTCCCCTGGTGCTTCCATAGCGTGCATACTACAGTAGGTACGTCGGAGTGACTGGTAAGCTAGCTCTAAGTCCCTTCCCCGCCAAGTTGTGTTCTTTTCTACAAAATAAAGGAACCACGCAGTTTGCAACTTCACTCCTCGTGAAGACATGAGGGCACACCTGCTTAATCAGAAACAACTACAATCTTTGCCACTCTTTCGTGGGTAGAACCTTCCATTTCATTCGCGAGTCTCAAAAGTTTCCCAGTGAACTGCCAGTTGACCGACGTCAAGAGCCAGTGGGACTAACTGTGATAAAAACGGCAAAAGAAATTAATCTGGATGTCGCATCTTCTGTGAGATAGCGGAAAGCTAAAATATATTTTGGTATTCAGACGTTATAACGCCATCCACCTTGCACTCGGTTACTTTTCCCCATCACTGTGAGTAAAACATCTGGAACCTCCCCGGAAAATTTTTTAGTCTCGAAAAGAACGCCTCAGGTCAAATTCCACAGTATCGATTCAAGAGATAGTCAACCAGAAGTATCCTTCGGTTTGATGTGGATATTACCCCTGTAAAGTTACTGGAGCAAATGATATTCAAATAAATGGAAATAGCAGACCCAAATATGGAACTTATACACCATAAATCTAACGTTGGAACTAAAATGGAAAAAGCAACATGTGACTGGTGATATGCTGAAGCAAGGAAATCGAATGGATGGCAAAATCATCAACTGCATTCAGCCGAAATAAAAGGATCCGGATCGTACATCGGTGTACGATTTTGTGCAATGAATGACAAATATAGTAACCTGTGAAATGGGACATGAAACGGGTCTTATGAGTAAAAGTACTCTAATGTAAACAGAGCAGCAAGTGATGCACCCGAGACTAGGACCCCGAAAACGCGAACACCACATCCACTGAGTGGATCCGCCGCGTGTCCTTATTGGTAATAACATGGGCCAATCAGAAACATGCATCTGTTTCCCAACATTTCTAGGTGGGAAATTCTGCGTCGAGTTTGCGGGAACCTCCATGACTAATCTATGTATGCAACTGTAGAGATCTTTATTTGTGCCCGCAGATGGTTTCCTCAATAGATCGTGACTTCTGACGTACCATAGCGAGGGGGACAAGGAACAGGGTACAGCAAAATGGTCTCTAGAACTAATAATTTGGGACACAACAACAGATGTCAATTTGAGTAAAGTAGTTCTAAACGGTAATTGTAACGGAAGCAGTTTGAAGAAGGACAACTCAGATTTTTACTCTCTGACGCGCAGTATATCGGTGAACACCACAGAACGGAGGGCCTCAGTCTTCCTCCACAGAGGTTGTTCGCAACATGATTGTTGGTAGATTTTCGCTGCTGCAGTCGAAGAGACCATAAAGAGTTTTGTAGAGAATGGCGAAAATATCGGCTTGATAAAACATTGCACACGTGGGATGAACACGATTGATGCTCTATTCGTTGCTCTCTTCATTATTCTCTTGTTTCAATTTTATAAGTGCTGCACACCTACGCCAATTCGAATACATACGGGCTACTTGTTACGCTGTGCAGAATTCTGAACTTCTAGTTTGTCTGGTTATACGGATATACGTGCTGAACCTAATTACCACGTTTTGGCGTCGCGACTGAAACAATTCATCATGCCTGCCAAAATGGAACCGTTAAATGTTAATCCAACTGTGCGAGACGTAGAGGATTATTTGTAACTGTTTGACATATGGTGTCTCACAAAATCCGATATGGATGATAAGAAACTCACGACAGATTTTCTACATTTTGCTGGCAAGGAGGCGTATACGTGGATCAAGAATTTAGTATATCCTGCCTCTACAATCAATATTTCCTACAATGCATTGAAGAAAACATTCCGTAACACTTCAAACCGATTAACTTCGTGGCAGCCGAAAGAGCTAGGTTCATATGTTAACCCGAAATAACTTACGTGGTCAAGTTTTCTCATTTGAGAATTAAATGTTATCTCATGATCCAGGCTGATTCGCATCGGCTGTTGGTCCAGCGCCTCCGTGCTCTCTGATGTAATTTTCTCATCCAACCCCTTCGCCATGCGATCGAACTGAATGTCTGTCCCTATAAAAAATTTCAGACCGTTCGGAAAATATGTGAGCAGTATGAAGACGTGAAACGTGTAATGAAGACTGCTGAAGCAGTTTGTTAAATTATTCTGAAAGAACTAATTCAAGGATGCAGACAGACAACAAATTCAAACGGCAAAAAAATTTCTTGCCCCGAATCCATCAGTACGTCGCTTCACAGCTCGGAACTCCAATTCGGCGGTTAAAAAATTTGGGAAAGATGAATTTTGTGGACGAAATCATTTCAGATATTCACGACCTCACAGGCAAGCGAAATGTTTTATCTGCGGGAAAACGGGACACATTCGACTTTTCTGTAAGTCCAAAATATGTCACCTAACTTCTGATCCAACTGCTGACGCGAGAGCATTATTTGAAGACATCTCTACCCTTCCTTTGTCTATTTTGCCCCAAAATTCGTCGCATTTTTTTGAAACTTTGACATCCGCCTCTGGTGTGATTGTTGACACTGGTAGTGTTGGGCCCATTATTCCACAGTCAGATATGAATGCATTTTACCCCAGTGTTGTGATATTGCCTACAAATATTATTATCCACGGTATCAGTGGACATTCTGAACCTCGAGTTGGTAGTTGAGTACCCCTATCGATTGTAATTTTTTTAGTTCTCAACCGCGGGAGCATCCATTGTCGGACTCAGTACTGCGCTCACTGCGAACTAGTATCGCCTTACTGATTTCTCTGAATGAGAATGAGCTCAAACATCTGATTCTTCAATGTTCCATGGCTAAAGGTGGCATGCAAATATCCAAGATGAAACTCGAAGCAACAGAAACTCCTATGTTTCTTTAGAGACAAATTATTCCATCTGGCTTACGGGAACCTGTTCATCAAGCATTAAATTCAATGCGTGGGATGAAAACACTGACTCCCGTTGGATCATCGAATCGGGCAACTCCGATAGTTATCCCACTAAACCCAGATTGTATCTCGAGAATTTGTGAGACTACAGGCCAACGCTAAATACGCGGTTACTATAACTTGCACGCACTACAGAAGAGCCCAAAGATTTAGTGTATCGTTTATCAGGTTCAAGTATATTTTCAAAAATTGATCTAAAAGATGCCTATCTGCAAATACCACTGGACGAAACCTCTAGTAACCTTACCGTGATCAACACACCTTTTGGGTTATTTCGATACAATTTGCTTCCATTTGGTCTGGATGTTTCACCAGCTGTATTTGAGCAAGTTATGAATGCTATTACAAAAGATTTGAAGGGCGTTGAGACGTACAAAGATAATGACGTAATGCACGCTGTTGATTAAGCTACTCGTGATATGCGTCTGTTGTCTTTATTAAATCGGTTTTGTGAGTTCAATGTAGCCATTCACCCTGATAAATGTGCTTTTTTGGTGTTCCATCACTTTCATGCCTGGGTTAAATAGTGGATGGCAGTGGTTTTAAACCCGACATAAACCGTCTATATCCTTTAGTAAATACGCCATCACCAACCGATCTACAAGAACTGCGTTCTGTTCTGGGAGCACTTCAGTATTATTCTCGTTTCATTCCTAGGTTTGCTAAACGTGCGATGTGCTTGTTTGATGTCATATCTGCCAATCAGTTTTCTTGGTCCTCCAACCATGAAAAGACCTTGCGTGCATTACTTGGTCATCTTCAAACTTCAGCTGAGTCCTTGGTTGCAAATCTTCTCCTAAATGTGCTCATTGGGCATGCTGTCATTCGCTTGATCTTTTTTATCAATGGACATCGTTTTAGCTGACAGCTCCTTACGTCCTTCAGACTACTGATCTGATCACACTCTCTCATCTTTCAAAGCTTCAATCACATTTAACAGCTGCTCCGAACGTCCCGTCTGTTTTACCTGGTCCCCTATTTACGTCAACATGGTTCCCTAACTGAAATGAAATTACCTGCGATTCTGCATTAACTTGACTCTACAGTGCCAGTCCCATGGCTAACCCAAATTTAGCTGCCAGAGAAATGCGAAACCACTGACCGATCACTTCACCTTTGACGTTCGTTATGGAGCTGTCGCGTAATGAGTGCACGGCACTGTCATACCCAGTCTGATGGCACATCCGTAACTGTTCTCTTCCAACTCTGAGCTGCGCCCTCTCGCAACTACGAACAAAATGTTTACATGGACCAAACCGTCTCTTAAACGAGTTCTTTTTAGCCTGCTGAACCCCATGTTCTGATCTATACCTGCAATTTGATTGAAATAGGAAATGTTTTTTAACTGCAATTTCATTTCGTCCCGTCCACATGTTCAACAATTCTACTTAAGCTGCTCGTTTGGCCCTGTGAACTAGCACTAACTCTCTCCGAAATATCTTTTGAACCTGGGGTCCCCCCAACAACGACACCAGTAAGTCTGCCAGGTTCCAATGTAAAACCTACTTTAGAGAAGATTACAGATTGTCTCCCTTGTAAAATTCTTCATCTATTCCGCTTCATTTCAGCTTCTCAACACCATGACCATTAACTCAACCGTACAACGTTACTCGTGATAAGTAACGGTTTTTGTTTGTAGTTCAAGTCAACCTCCTGCATCTCTGAAATTGGTGAAACTCATGCTCCATTGTTCTAGGGTTTCCACAATTCACGATTACTTATCGCATAATGAGCATGTCCCCTTGATTTTGCTTCGTTTGTTGGTTTTTTTGCTGCCCGCCACATGCAAACTGTACGGACTCAACCATGCCTCAATTGTGGACTCCCTGCAAGTTGGGATCTTAGTCTATTGTTAAGCAAAACGCGTTTTACTGGACAGCACATAGGCCAACCAGAAGCATGCATTTCTATCACCACCACAAAAATTCTGGAATATTCCGTGATAGGCCTATGCCTACAGTGTTAGTTAGCTTTTCCTTCCCAAAACTTGTCTCAAGATACACTGTGATTTGACATAGATTAACGAGCCAATCGTCATACCATGGACCAAGGCCCCACCCACCATCGGCAACCGCCTCTTGCAAAATGGACGAATTAAGACAAATATTTAGGTATGGTTGCGTTTCGCAGATTACGCTCAAGGAGTTGTGGCCCGCTGTAATTGGACATCATTGATGTTATAACCCGCCTATTGATCCCGATCGCCGCTCACGGGTAAACACATTGCATGAAATGCTCTCCCGGTTGCAGTGCACATTAGCAGTTGTCTATACTGTAACGCATAGCACACTGTTCAGTCACAGCAATCGGCGTGATGTTCCCGAAATTTCAGCCGCAGAGTGATGGCTTTCCGGCGGGTTTCGTTTTAGGGACTTCGCTTGTCCGTAGTCTTGCAGATAGTGGGGTTTACTAGCCTTATTTTGCCTGAGCGGGCTCCGTTGCCTCGGGAGATATGACGGCTAAATCATAGGTCAGCAAATCAGTGCATAGCTGTAATAAGCATGCAACAGTTGCCCGTGTTCGAAAACCGTGTTGAGGAAAAGCAAATAAAAAGTAACCTTATCCCTCAAGTAAAGTCAACATGCTGCCTGATGCAGTTTTCACATTTTTGCTTGGGTGTTCCTGTTTAGCAAGTTTACCCTACGCTGGTCGGCAAAATCTGAGTTTCAGCTCCATGTGAGTTAGAGCGCCTATGTTTATGCCTCTGATTTAATCTGATGACTACAGGTAATTTCCTGAACAAATGTTCATTAAAATGCTGGGCTCCAACAATAGTAGCGAACAATTTGTATTTCAGCACAGCTTAACAGTGATTTGTGAGGGCAGTGAAGTAATGATTCGGCGATATTTCTTTCCGCTGAGATATGATATCAGAGTGTGGAGGGTGTATTGGATTTCATCATTCCTTTACCAGTCTTTTTCAAAAAGGCGCAACACTGGAACATAGCCGATTTGAAATGATTTCAGAAGGATGCTGTCTCAATTTGAGTGGGTTCAACAGTCGCATATACACTTATCCATCGCTGATTTTTTCCACAGCTAAGTTTGGGAGACAAAATTTACGAGACAGCCATTTGGTTGCAGCTTTTTCTAGACCAATTTCTGCGCTCTCGCTCATCAGGGGTTAACTAATAGACGAAGCAGTTGAAGTTTTTTTAAATTTTTGGTTAACCGGAGAAAAAGGTTGACCGTGAAGCTGGAAGCGTTTTTCTGTACTAGCGTAAAAATTTAACCCAAGACTGAACCATCCATTGTGAGTTATAAAACCTATGGTCATGCCTCTGATTTAATCTGATAATTACAGGTGATTTTCTGAACAAACAAACTTCAGAGTTCATCAAACTGCTGGACTTTAAGAATGGTAGCGAATAAGATGAAGTTCGGCACAGCTTCACAGTAATTATGAAAGCAGTGAAGTTTTTTAAATTTTGGGTTAACGACAGTAAAATGCTGATCGTGAAGCTGGGGGCAATTCTCTGTACTGGTTCTCCGTAATGATGGGCTGGAGTACATTTTAGGCCCAGCTAGGTCACCCAAAGTACTCATATTATCCCGTAAATCTTTTACAATTCAGTCAGTAACTGCCTTTGCTGGATACCTGGGATACACAGAGTCATACCCTGCCTTTGATAGATGTATTAGTGAAAAATCCGGGTAAACATAATAGACAGCATGCCTCCGTAGCGGTCAAAATACATTTTGAACCTGTAGCTTTACAAGCACTCTTTTGGGAGACATTAATATTCACTGAAGAGACAGCAACGAATCTGCGGGATGTCGGAGATTATATTCGCGGTGTTCAGTTGCTCACCGGTGGATTTCAGAAAGACCGCTGTCACTTCGTGATAAAAAAAATTTTCTTCACAAGCAGCACACCACGTTTTGTCCAAATTGCCGGTTTCACATCAAATCAAACAAACCCTGTTTCGGTAGGGACGAATAGCGGAACCTTTACTATCAAGGACTGGATGAAGCTATTGATACAGTGAATGTACGTGGAACGCTCCGACTTATCTAAAAACCGAAGGCCATGGTGACGACCTTTAGTATGCAAACCAAGGTTATTATTGGATATTTCTTGTATACCCAATGTCTTAATCACTGCTAATTAGACATGTAAGCCCTTCATTTGACCCTCCCGCTTTTGGACTGGTCTGATCCTGGTCTGGTCTCAAGTTGTTTGGTTGCTACCACGTCGGCACATCGAGCCAATTGATCTTCCCCCGTCGCTGTTTAGAGGTGGTATTTTGTTTTGTAAGTTGCTCTGGCTTCATTACTTGAGTCCTTTTGAGAGCGAAAGAGCGTTTACGACAACCGGTGTAAGGAGATGAGCCGTTCACCACGAGGTCGTTTTATCGCATACACCAACTGAGTAGTTCCAAACTATTGGACAGGAAAGTAAACGTTTCGTATGTACACAGTTTTTAAAAGTTGAACATTCTCACGCGTCCTACAGAACTTTTATGGATATACATTGACCATCACGCAATTGTAACCAAGCGCTGAAAAGCAGTTCCACAAGTTCCGTAATGACCTCCGCCTTCTGGTGGACGTGGGGCCGAGCTTCGAAAAGATCACAGACTGCTCGCGTGCCCCATCAGCAGCATTTGCCGTTACGCTGGAACCAGCAAACTACCATACCCATGATCAAGAGGTACAAAAAACTACTGCTTGAACCATAGAGACACCAGCCTGTTGCCAGTCTTGTGGCAGATGCAAGCTGCACTACTATTGGGACGCCTCTCCCCGGCACTTGAGACGCAAATTTGAAGGATATGATTCGCCAAGATATGGGGCGTATTGACTAGATCTTTACACAACATTAACCAATGTATTAGCTATACACACCTTCAACTTCAGAACACTCGTCGACTCCCCCAGATAGGCTATTCTTTGTACATATTCTCGGTCAAACAGGGTTAGCAACGAAATGTGTCAGTATGCCTCCTGCTTTCTGTATCCAAATTTTCGCTCTTTTGGTAGTTCACACCGGACTGTGTAAACAAAAAATTTAGGCTAGGTTGACTTGATCTCTTACATTTTTCCATCAAAATTGCCGTGGAGCGCGCCTCTCAAAGAATTGTTACATCACGAATCAGGTCAAAATACTGCTTTAGGCAACCGGATTTACGTGTCACGTAACGAACATAGACTCCGCGGCGATAAGAAAGCTGATAGCTGTGTTTTAACCTTCGTGCACCTACATTTCCTCAGTTTGGTTTAAGTGCCTTTCCTGGGTACGCATACGAGCAACGATTGGCCAATTTCTTGGGAAGAGATCATGTTTTCAGTTTAGCCAAGGAGGATGGAGGAATTTCCTATTCCTGAATGAAACTGTAGGAGGCCTTTTCTCCGAACAGAATTCTGTGGTGACACATCAATCCTGATAAAAATCTAAATAAACATGCCAGTGTTCAAAATAAGCGGGTCTAATAAACTAGGTCAAAGGTACAGGGGGCCAGCTGAAGTCTTTCGAAGAACATTTTGCTTAGAATCTTTGACGCTGGTTTTATTATCCCCTAGATTCTGGAAATTGAATTTGAATCTCCAATAAAAGAATTTCTCGGGTCCCGCTAAACCTTTCAGCTGCACCAGCCCCCATATATTCTCGGACGCAATGGCCTTTATAAACTCCGTTTCCGCTGTGCCTCTTTGTCTTCACATAGGGCACTTTGAGATTTTGGATAGCACAGTATCTGGCCAAAATCTACTCCGGACTTAAGTGTTTGGACTCAGTTTATCAAGGGGTTTTTCTGGTATACACCCCACCTGGTCTGTGCTTCACACCCGAAGAGATTCCCACTCGGACCAAAAAATACCTGCGATCTGATATTGGCTTTGTTCTACCTCTGCACATTCCCACGCTAACCTCAAAAATCTCGCTGTTCACAGAATTGTAGGTCTTAGCCCAGTTGCCTCATAAATGACGTTTGTCACGCGACTGTGCTTGAACCGAATTATCTCAGCGCGATCATGACACGGCACTGCCATACTTAAATTTATAATAATAATAACGTTTATTCACAACTAGTGGGTGGCATACCTGCAGGCATGATCATAATGGTACAGTCAGAATAAGAGAATGACTGGGGTGGTCTGTGGTTACTGGGAATTTCGTGGAAAAGCGTCGGTGACGTAAACAGTGGGCACCATCCCAACTAAAGTTGGTCATGCCTAAAGCGGCATGGGTAGGGAACCAAAATTACAGAGGCTCTTCCTTTCTTATTGGGAACATATCAGATGAGACATGATACGATCGTTAAGATTTGAAATTGGCAGGCAAAAATAATACGAGCGAGGGCATAGCCAGAAGTTTCCTGCCTGGTACGTGATAAAAAACGTCAAACTGCAGAAAATGTGGAATCAGAATAACTGATAGGCAGCAGAACTGCCACGATCTGACCGGCAAATTTGAACTAAAGCCCAAAACCGTCACCGAGGCTTCGTATCCTTGTGCCTTTGGGCGTATGGCCAGAGTGACGAGAAAGCGTAAGTAGGGATGGTGAAGTGGGGGAATATGCAGTACGGATAAATGGTGATGGGAATTTCAGAATCACGGTGTGCGATGAAACTGGAGAGACTCACCAGTGTTGCTGCTGGAGCGGGGTCAGGTGTAAAAGTTTTTTGGGGAAGGAGTTTACGCAAACGCACAATAAGGAACGTGAAATGCACAGAAAATGACTGACTCGGTGAGGAATATAAACTCAAAGACGCCAGGATGTTAAGATCCAACGGAAGGTGCATCAGATAGGAATGAATGCCTCCCGGAGATTGCTGAGTGCAGATGAAGACCTTGCTTGTGGTTGCAGGTAGGTGAACGAGTGGACGGGAGGGCGCAGTCGATGTAGAACGTGAACAGTTGCGGGTATGCTATCAAACTGGGTATGGCAGTGCCGTGTCGTCACTGCACCGAGGTACTTCGGTTTCTCGACAGCCCCATGACGGAGCTCGTGAATGAGGTATTTGGGCTGGGATGTGCAGATCTGTTAGCAGCTGAATGTTGTAGGTTTATCAGAAGATTCCGCAGGGAGAGCGAAACCAGTGTAAGGTCGCAGATAGTAGTTGTTTTTTGTCCGGTCGGGGGTCCTTTCAGGTGTACCGCGCAAATCGGTTGAAGTGGACAGCGGTCAAACAGGACGTCCGTAGGACGTATTACCACAAATGGAAACTTGGGAAGAAGATGAAATGGGGTGAAACGGTATGCCCGCGACCATTCACTTCCTACGTTTGACTGTGTTCTATCGCCCGCTTGTTTTCTTGGCTGCAACTATGAAGGCACGCTTCATCTGTAACCAGGTTCTCCAGGGACGCGTTCATTCCAAACCGCTAAACCTCCTATTCAAATCTTAACACCTCGGTTGCCCTTATTCTGTGCCCTTCAGAAAGCCAGTCCTTTTCTGTGCGTTTTGCGTTCCGTCTTGTGCAATAGCCCGGACTCCCTTTCCCGGGGATGTTTTACACCCGTCTCCATTCCAACAGCAACACCAGTAAGTTTCTACAATTACAATGTGCACCGTGATTCTGAAATTCCTGTCATCATTTATCAGTACTGCTAATCTCTCAACTTCATCATTGCCATGAACGCCTTTCTTGACCTTAGTCTCTAGCCCTACATTCCAAGGCCGCGAGGCCTCGGCGGTAGTTTTAGGCTTAAGTCAAACTGACCGGTCAGATTGTGGCGATTCCACTCTCTAAACAGATCCGATGTCCAGAGTCATATTTTGTAGTTCGAAGTTTTCTTATCACGCGCCAGAGAGAATGTCTTTGTTTTGCCTTCCCGCGTTTTGTTTTTGCCCGCCACCTTCCAAGCCTGACGATCTGATCTCGTCGCAGCTGCACAGCCTTACACGCACACCCAAAATTTCTCCAAAACCATAGTTCGGAGGAGGAAAACTTTTACGTAAAGTTTTAGCATTTGATGGTATTATTCGGTCCCGAACAATCTCCTTATGCGGTCGTGGTTTGCTGAACTTTGTTTAAACGTACTGGAGGTCAACCGTGGGCCGGAATTAATATTTTAATCGTTCCTAATGGCCTCGCGTAATGTCGTCCTGATGAAGAGGGGAAATTTTGCGGAAGAGTCGGTTTCTAAAAGTGTTTATTTGATTGAGAACTAATCTCAAGGCTAAATGGACAATAATTAAGCCATCAATGTCGGTGCAAATTCAGAATGCAGCAGCAATTTTCGACCTGCACAGGAAAAGTTTTCTGTGGTTGCATTGGGCGACCCGACAAAGGAAGCCAAAGAATTTCTCACAGCTGGTAAGTTTTCTGTTTGTTATGATCTTTAGCACACACTATATCGGGTGCGCGTTAGTCTTTTACCTTCACCGTTACACTGACCCCCCAAAAGGGACATCGGAAGATTTAGAAAGTGATAGTTCATGCAGCCACTGAATATGCCACTTGCGCTTCAGGGGTGCCACACGAAATGGTGTGTATCAGTCTATACTACGGGTTGTTTTGTTGTATGGCTGTGGGATATTGTGATATTGGTCAATACGTACACGATTTGAAATCGATAATACATTTTTTCCTTCGGAAACTTTGTCGAGCGAAATAGGCTTCCTAAGAAGGAGAACTGGATTGACTACACATTAGGTTTTTACCGATGCAACCAATAGGTAGAAGTATAATTCTCCAGGAATGTTTGCGTTTTCAAGCATAGACTTTGCAGACGGACAACTTATAGTGAGTTAAAGGGTCGTCGCTGATTTTTGGATTCAGCTATAATATATAGTTGGGATCTCTTAATCACCCGCGGGCATGAATGCAGGCGCGACAGTTACTATGAGTGGTCGAGTTGAGTGACAACTTGTACAGTTATTAGTATGAAGGGCCGTCGTTGGCTATTGGATTAGGTTACGGTGCAAAGGTGAGGCTTCATAATCAGCGTCGCAGATGGACATGGGCCTAGTAGCTATGATGAGTAGCCAACATGAGTAATAAGGGCTGCCGTTATCATGGTCATCGGCAATGGGTGTCCTTAGTTGGCATAATTATATTTGCGCTTCCTGACGTATCCCACTTATGGAGCATCATATCCCTAATAGGAATAGTATCATTGTGTTGGTAATAGCCCTGCAGTTATCCCCTGATGCTGTATTATTCACAGGCTAGTTACGCATATCTGAGAAAGAAGGTCAGTCGCAGAGACGGCCCTTCCATCACCACCGCACAATTCATGCAGTTGCCTAAAACTGTTGTACCTAACGAAAGACGAGCTCTATAAGATTGTGCGTTGTGCCAAAGTTCGCTGAACAAAATCATCCCATTTCTTAAATCCGAGGATGTCGAGCAAACAAACATCACTGACTGATTTTCCTGGATGGAATTTGAAGTGTTATCTTATACTTAAAGAACATTGAAGAAGGATGAACTGTGCTATTCCTTTCGTAGACCGGCAACAAAATGCGAATCGGTGATGGTCCGTGAATTGAAATTTCTCCCGCTTAATCAAAATGCTAGAAGCAACACAGCACCGAAAGCTGCAAACCTATTGGAATAACTCAAACTAACACAACTTCGAAAACCCCATAGTTTCAGCGAAGATAATTTGGGTGTGCTTCTAGTGGGCAGTGTCCCAGCTTTAGATGTTTCCCAAAGGAAAAACAATGTCCTAATAACTGTGTTTCCCTATCCATCCCGGTTTAGGCGCGACAAGGTTTACATAGGAAAATGCCAACTATTTATGGCACTGTCTTTTTTCCGCGCAATCTTCACCACCCAAAAATCTTGACATTCGTGCTTTTATTCTGGCTGTTACATCATGACCAGGCTTGACATTATGTCACCCCGTATTTGAGAATAAGTATTATTATTATTGACCACTCGCAGATCCAGCGGTTACCACTTGCACGCTCGCAAATATTTCAGTCGAGGATGTCTACGTAATCCATAGCCATAGGAAGCACATTGGGGCTCAGTACTTACCAAATAGGATAATAAGCACATATTGTATAAGGATTTGTTTCACGAAGCCTCCCTTGGACAGCTTGTTTTACCCGAAGATAAAAATGAAAGCGAAGAATATTCTGCATCCTCTGTAAAAAAAATGCATTGATAAATTCGTCGAATTATCGGTGGAACTTGACTATTTCTAGTCAGAGCCACTCAGGAGGTTTTCACGAAATCATTTGGGGTCAACTTAACAGATGCAGGAAACTGACTTGCATGTCACAATATGCTTCGGAGAGGCTCACAGTGGGCTTTCCGAAAACTACAACTATCGACAATACGGAGAAACTCACTGTCTGCTATACCATAAATCGCCCAATTGCTAATCGAACAAAAATACTAACCACCACTGTCCTTGTAAAATATTCAACATCCGCAAAGTCTAAAGATGTTGTGTTGTCCTGGCGAAACGGCTGGGCAAGCATTGAATATCCATCAAAAACCTGAACATCTTTGAAGCCTATACACATTGCTCTTAGTTGTGTGCACGACAAATTTCGGCAAACTGTTAGAGGTCAGATTAATGGTAGCACCTACACAGACCCAGAACCTTTGCAAGTTTGAAAGTCCGGCGGAAGAGGAGACAAGAATCTATGGGTATCTATGAAGGCTATTTTAATTGACATGCACAACAGCTCTTAAGAAGCTTGCGCCAAGCATAACGATTACCGAGAAAAAAAGCCGTTTCTGCTCTGAAAAACATGAACGTATAAATCGTTGTCCTGAGCTGTTGAAAAAAATTTACCTAGTCACACGCAGTTACTCGACCGGTGTAGAAGAAAACTCACCAAGAATGTGCTCACGTTCCCCACCATATGTGACAGCCAATCCCCATACTTATTTTCCTTCACCCGATGAACTGAATCCCTGTTGTTTTAATGAACTGTTTTTATAACTTTTACGAATTTTGGTCGGACATTGCTTTTTGTGGTCACTCGCCGTCGGTATCTGTTTCGCTGTGACGATATCGAATTTGTGGTGAGATGAACTACGATTTATCCTCAGGCTGGTGGTCGTACCGCCTTATTTTGCAACTCTTACGGTATCTGCAGAGGAGAATCTGTTGAGGTTTGTTGAAAATGTGCATATTATCACCTTGTACCGTGATTCCAGAAATCGGATTTCTTAGTCTTTTTCCGTGAACTGGCACGCGTCACTCAAGCTCGAAAGGCAGACAGCCGTAACAACCGGAGCGACCCAAACGGACCACAGTGTTCAATACGCGTCCTGAGCAACCCATACTCCAAACTGTTTAAGTCGCTACTACAGTGCCTGAGGTGGCACTGTCACGCCGGAGGGGGGTTTGTGTCCTTGCCGCTGAAGGTTTAAATAGACGTTCAAGCACCGTGAGACATAAAAACCTGGGCAGAGACCTTAAGGCAAGGCTCTTGCCTCATCGCCGATCTTGCTTGACGAGCAGCAGCAATCAGAAACATTTTGAGTCAACCCGTCCTTCTTCAGGAAATAGGCACAGTAAGGTAAAATAATGTCAAGTACTTAAGTAAAGGCGAGAAATAGATGGTAAACAGGGTATTTCTGAATGGCGCTTTTGGGGTTTTGTACAGAATCTCTTCTTGCTCTTTCTTCGTTCACCGCGCTTTTGAAAACACACGCTTGGTTAGGCTGTCCGGGGAGGGCGTCCACTGGATGGCAGTGGATTTGTTACATGAGACAGCGCTTGCAAACAGCAAGTATGGAGCTTTTTACTGCAATGTTCGACAATAAATTTGCTTTCATAATTACGCGGGAGGGAATTTTTTGGCACGTAAATTTATGGACTATACTGCTCAATTTCTCTTTACTAAAGAAGTAAATATTAGACGTTTCCGTTATCCCTAAATGAGTCGAATATGATTAAACATTCTTGGAAGACAGGACGATGAATTCTTCTAATTGCATGATGCTGAAACACATCTACCCTTGCAAGTGCAGTTACGTTCGGATACTCAAACAGGGTTTCCGCTTTTATTTCGCGACAACAAAGATCACCACCAGACTTCGGAATTAACCAGCCCCAATTTTCGGGCCAGTTCTCCCATAAATTAGCGCAATTCCTAACCTCAAATGGCTTTAGATAGATGTGATGGTTAGCGCAATTTTGACGCTTTCATCTGGATCTGGTCAGCTTTTTGTCCAATAAAAAGGAACCTGTCCTCAAGTTAAAATTTCGCGTGGCTAGGTGTGCCCTGCTTTGACCAGCTAAGGCACTCGTTACACCCTGGAACACATGCGGTTTGATACACCGCGCGTGCGGACAGCCCGCCTTGGATGCTGACTGTTTATCTGCTGAAACCCAAACATTGAGGATCGAAATCAGATAAGTAGAACCTCGTTTTAGGGGAAGTTAGAGTGGTCCATGTTTTGACTTAGGGAGACGTGGCTCTCACTGCCTCAAGAAAAGCCATCACACATCCGCGAGAACGCTATTACTTGTCCGGTGTGACATTCAAAACGAAAGCGGTGGAATAGAATTTCTTAGAAATAAAACGTTTCCTAGGTTACACTTGGTAAAATTGGATGGTAGTAACGTGTATGGCCATATTGGTGGCGTGAAACTATTAATGAGACCATCACCCAGTGGAGAGAAGTTTTGCGTATGATCGTTTAGGATATTTATTCTACTTATATGCGAAATATTACTACATTATATATAGGTATATATTTCAGCGTGTTGAGCGGAATTTCACACGGATACCGCTTTGTCGCTCGCAGTTGCCGCCCAGTATTTGCACAATGGAATTGATTTCTCGAAGGCTAGGACGGCTTCAGGGTTGCCACTTCATAGTGTAGAATGTCCGTGTATAATATATATGTTCGCGTATCATTGCAAATTCTCTACATTGGTGATTTGTTTAAGTGAGCGAATCTTCAAGGTCAGTAAACACCACCGAGTGTGAATATGCTGCCCATCGTAACAAGGAATCGCGAATTGCACAATACAATTACAATACATAGAACTTCCAGTTAGTTTTACAGCTGAAATAATCTTCCAAACATTCCAGAATGTACATGGCTCTCGTGGATGCAAAATATGCGGTGATGCCATCCCCCTAAACAATGTTTGTTCGATAGTTGCTGTTACAAGTTAAAATTGCGTAGGCTGCGTTCATTATTGTCGAACAATCGTGCAATTTTTTTGTTAAACAGAAGAGTCTTCCGTCCTAGCCCGCGAATTGTGCTATGAAGACCATGACGTTGATCAATAAGCCAGAGGGAAGCAATGTGTGGCAAGTGGTCTACGATGCCTAATCAACTAGCCATATGGAACCTACGTCAAACATAGCGGACAGCTTAACAAACCTAGCTGACTCACACGACTAACATGCGGCTAGTGGTCCACGATGCCTAATCAACTAGCCACATGAACCTACGTCGATCATAGCGGACAGCTGAACGAACCTAGCTGACGGGAGGATCTGGGTGTTTGAACCACAAAATGTAAGTTAGTTACCGTAGCTTGGCCTCACCTTGTTTGCGCTAACACTGTCATAGGGCAGTCTTTGTGGTGGCGGCCTCAAGTGCTTCAAAACTAGAGAGCATGCATACCTAGTCATTCGACATACCACGTTCAGAACGCAGCCGTCACCCTCAAGGATTTGCCGCCCGTCACAATGGTACGATGTATGCGTCTCAAATTCTCGGATGAGCCACGCAGTGGGCCGGGACACCTTTTGTATGGCATGCTACAGTGTGTCGGCGTGGTGCACCCGGTCTTTAAGGCGGCCGTTTGCGTTCTCCAGACGATTGTTGGTCCCATTACCAAAATGGACCATCCCGGATTTTGTGTGAACTGTCCGTTTTCGGATGCTGTACAACGAGTATCCGTAAGGTAAGAGCCAAATATTGGTTCCGTGCGGTGCAGCAGTCGCAGATTTCGTCGGAATCTGTGCTTGTATTATGATAATAAATAACCCACTGCACCGCACTGTCTAGGCGAACCATACGGTAGAATATGTGCCGACTGTTTGCAGAGTGTGTCTGGGACCAAAATACATAGACGTTATATGACACATGTACGCTCCCTATTAGGTTGTTGAATATGGAACTAGCAAAACACGACATTGCAGCCGAACACTACTGTTGCTTCCAGCATTTGTGCCGCCAGGACAAAGGGCTTTATTAAATACTGTTAGTTAATCATTACCCTAAAATTGCCAAATGGTTTACGCTTGGGAGCAAGCTGTCAGTCTTTCACGGAGGCATACATGACCGGACGTCCTGTACCCATGCCATCCGTTATCAGGAAGATTTGCAGCTTGTATATACATGGCGGGTATAGTTACTTCATCAAGCCTCACCCAAATCGATTTGCTGTGTTTTTGCCAAAACTTACGCATCCCGGAAGCCTCAGAACAGCGCTGTCTGTTGCCATCTGGTGAAGCAGCTATGGCTACAGGGACCTCCCCCCTGTTCCAACACAAGCACATGAAGGGACTCACAAAGCCTTGCCAGGACCAACGGCATATCACCCGCAAAATTAAACCCGACTATCCACCACTTACTCAACACAAGTGGCTGACACTTACGGTAGTCGTTGTGTGTATTCTGAATGGTTAGGAGCTTGCCGAATTCGTCAGCTAAAAACTGATGCACTTCACACGACGGTATTTCATGCTTTAGTAGGGAGCTCCTCTTTTGTTGTCTGCCGATTTACCAGAAGTTAAACGTACACACTAATAACAATGTTTATTCCCAACTAGCGGGCAGCATATCTTCAGGCGTGGTCATAACGTTACAGTCAGAATAAGAGAATGACTGGTGGGTTTTGTGGGTACTGGGAATTTTGTGAAAAATGGACTCTTCACGGTTATCTTCCGTGGAGCTGGAAATATTTTAGAAAGTATAGCCTAAAATAAGTACGTCGTCTTTGGCCACGCAAGCTCAACATGGACCAGCTATTTGAGACTTATGTAGGAAGAAGTCTTCTAAAGTTGCAGCAGGCGTCCCTCTAAACGAAACCATGAAATTCGTCTAAGGCAGTTTGGTGGGCCTTTTTATGGTAGTCACCACATGTTGTATTGTGTTCAAGGCAAGCTTTTACCTTCACCGGTACACGGACATCTGGACAGTGTCGTGGGATGAAATAGCCGGTTTTTCCGCGGTGCAGGCAGACAGTAAAACAAGCTGGCCAGTACTTCGGAGATTTGGCACAAATGCAGCATGAGACGGTCTTTTGAGCATATGTAACATGCTCACCTGGGGAATGGCGTAATGTGTTGAACTACGGGCTAGCCATCAAGTGGGGCATAGTGGTAGCGGTCCCGTCGTCGCGACATCATACTTGGGTTCGTTAGCAGCTCCGTATATAACCATCTTATATGAGTCATCTGGGAGTGTCAGGAGAAGTAAGATCGGCCAAGGAATCGTGATAAACTAGGGCCAGTCAGAACCGAAGATAAACATGGGTCCATCGTGCAGCTTAACACTTTCCGCAATCAGACTGCAACTCAAAATGGCTGACGGCTAAACGTGTCCACAATTTCTGCTTACCGTAGTGAGGCGACAGTGCCCGAGTCGGAAAACGATGATCGACGTTCTGATGGGGATAGCAAGGAATGGCGCAAACTGGCCTGGCTATATGCGGATATGAGAAACTGCTTTGGCCACATTTTGCGCCACTAGGTTCACGGCTACTTACGTAATCGTCCATGAAGCTGGGTAAGAACAGTAGAGGTAAGAATAGCCGGTTTTAATAATTCTGGTTCATGGGCATGTGCCCTTGTAGCTACATTGTGTTTCTGAGCGGTTAGCTAACAGATAGCTAGGTGGTAGTGTTATCGTGTATTTGAGCAAGAAGGAGGTTAAAAAGCTATCAGAGGTAGCTTTTGGAACGGTTCACTGACGGTCGCTCAAGAAGTGTGTGAGGCAGCTGCAGAAGGACAAGTTTCCAGGTAGATGCTATAGTAACCGGTAGCATATCGACCGGGGATATGTGTTGTTTTTTATATTACCTGCAGCACGGAAAAAGGTGTGCCTGACCGCTTGCATTTTCGAAGAATAGGGTTAGCCGAGCATGGTGCATTACGGCCTAACGAAAAGCTCAGATGCTTTGCAAAATGTACTGCCTCAGAAGCGTCACCCCATGTGCATTTAGTGAGCCTCTGTCAGCCTACGCATGTCACAGCATTTCTCACTCTTTTGGTCTACTCTCATTTTCACTCTCATCCGGCATTACATGCCAACGGTTATTTTTTATATTATTTTATGTCGCAACCAAAGCCAGCGGCACGGGCGTTCGACAAAAGCTGCTTTTTGGTTTCTTCCAATTCAGAAATTGGAGAATGAGGCACGGCATGGGTAGGCGAGCTCTTTGAGAGAAGAGCATATAGCTGAAAGGATAGCAGTCAAATGCGCACTCGTGTGCATATTCTGCGGGAGGGACGTACATGGTCCGTTAACTGTTGGGGGATGCTTGGAGTCGGGTAGCAATCCTCCATTGTTTACAGTGGGAATAACTGAGCAATAAATAAGTTTATCTTTTTAACATTGAGACGGCTGGACTATTTTAACAAGGACATAAACCAGATTAAGTCGAACATGCATTTTTCATCTCAGATTCGTTATCCAGTAAAATTGGTTTACGGAAAACGAAAAGAGGTGACTACACGTTATGGTTGTGTCAATCCACTCAATAAATAAAAATATACAGCCAATGGTGGTTTTATAAATTTCAAGAGCGGGCATGGCGAGGCAAAAATGCACACGAGTATCGTGACGAGGGCCCATTGTTTGCTGTTGGTTTAGGTTATCATGCATAGTTAGAGCTTCATACTCAGCGTCACACATGGACACGGGCCTAAAAGCAACGACAGTTGAGCGACAACGCACGCTTTTGTAAAGCTGAAGGGTCGTCGTCGGCCATTGCATCAAGCTATCACGTATAGTTGAGGCCTCACAATCAACGGTGCACATAGGTATGGGTTATGCGATTATGATCAGTTGTCAAATTAAGTAACAACACGTACACCTAGAAGCATGGAAGGCCGTCATTAACCATTAGATTGGGCTTTCATGCATAGCTGAATCCTCAGTTAGTGCCATACTTTGAAACGGGCATAACGGCCATGACAAGTAGCTAAGGTTGGCAACAGCACGTGAGGTTACCATGACGAAGACTAATGGTCGACCTTGGTCTCCGGCAATGTCGTTAGGCATTATGACGTACGCTAGCTAAAGACTGTCATTACTTCCAACGGGGGAAATACTGTAGCGTTGGTAATTCACATGCAGATAGCTGTATACGCCGCACTTTCCACTGGCTGGTTGCGCATATCTGAGAATGGGGACCATCCAGAGCGATGCATCTTTTCGTAAAGACTGCACAGTGCCTCAAATTGTGTTCCAATATTGTATACAATCGAAGGTGAGCTTGCCAAGACCTTCACCTTTGCCCAAGTTCACTGAAAAACTCAATTTGACACAAGTGACGAGTATAATGAATACAAACTTTATTCACTTGTGTACCTGGTCGTAGTGTGCAGTAGACACTCTGGGGCTGTCACATCCCTTTTAGGTAACACCCTGGAACGTTGAAATATGCTAAGATTCGGTTTCGTGCTTTCTCTTGTAAACTGGCAATCACATGCAAACCGGCGGTGGTTGGTGTCCTCAAAGTTCGCTCAACTGAACACGGTGCTTCGAGCGACACATCACTGGAATGCACGAACGGATAAGACTAACCCCCCGTAAACTTTGCGCTCTGGAAATTTCGATAGTTTTAGCGGAATTAATTTCTGTCTATTTCTAGTGAGTTGCTTTCTTTCAAAAATAGATAAATTCAATTTAAAACTGCCCGTGTCAAATTAGTTCAATCCAGATTGCACAGCATAACCATATTCGTCAAACATGGGCGGACATGTTTGGCTCGAAAGTTATATTTACCGTTTTTAATATACACGCATACAAATATCAGTTTCCATACTGTTTTATTGAGAATGATGCTTGAGCTCCTTTTCTAGGGGGCACTCGATATTCGCAGAATGGAATCGATTTCTCAAGAACCACGAGGACTTCTGGGTTATCATTTACTGGTCAAGAATGTCCATGTCTGAAGCATTTTCCTGCAAATTCTCTGCAGTAATGATTTGTTTAATTGAGTGATTCTTCAAGGTCATCGATCACCAATAATTGGAAGAAGTGCCCTCTGAACTGGGAT